>DF241398.1:48597-59851 GCA_000507305.1 Breviolum minutum Mf 1.05b.01 | reverse complement strand
AAAGTACCAAGTACGGAATTCCGGTAATAGGTCGTAACCAATACCTAGTCAAAAGGGACAAAGGTAGGTCTCGTTACTTTGTGTCAGCATTTCCGGACAAGCCGATGACTTAGTCAGGCAAGTATTTCATATGAATACTCTGGATGAATGAGTCAAAGCCCGAAGCTTTACTTCTTTGTTTGCAACATATGACATGTTCAGGGTCAATGTCATGTGCCTTGCCCCCATTGCAAGTCATGAGGATTCTTCATTTGAAAAAACGTTTTCATCTCAGCAAACAGGTCAGATTGCTTGCTTCATGTGAGTGATATGAAAATTCTTCAGTAGACCTTGGCCTCCTTCCTTTTCCTTAGGTGAGAATGAGCTTGCCAAATGTGGCCATTTCCCGCAGTCTTGTTTCTGCGTTCGCAGTTGAAAATTGCTTATGGCAAACTCATCCGTGATAAAGTTGGGGGCTTGGGCAGATTATCTCACTTGAATCATATGAGTGAAGTGTGAATGTGGGCCAATCAGATTGATAGACTTTGTTCTTGTGAATCTTCATCAGGTCTAGGTCACAGCTGGTCAAGAAATGGAGGATTTTTCTGAGAAGTGTAGGAAAGAGTGTGAAGATAGGCTTAGTGGTGTATGGTCCATGGAGGATGTTGCCCGAGTGATTATCAGGGAGAAGACTGAACATCCTTCATGTGTGGACCCTTCATGTGACAGACCTCAGAAGCTGCGGCGGTTGGGTGGCAGTGGGGATTTGCCACTTGAGTCAGCCAAGCCAAACATCATGTGATGCCACTCGTCACTCTTGATGCGGCTGAATTTGTGACATTGTGTGAGATTCCATCACATGAGTCACTTGATTGCAACTCTTTTTGTCCTTGGAAGCGAAAGTTGTTCTCACAACTGTTCATCCTTGGAGTTTCATTGCCTTTTTGCATTAGTCAGTCAGTGTTGCGAGAACACTTTTGGTCTCATTTGCTTCACTTGACGCTTGAGCATCATTTAATCCAACAAAGGGAATGAAAAGAATGAAGTTGCCAGTGCTAAGATGTCAATGCGGTACTCAGACACCAACTTCTGTTTTAAGCCAAGCTGACAGATCAGTTCAGAAACTTGCCACAGATTCAGATAGCGTTTCTTGCTCATCATCAGCACACTTCAAGTTTTTCCTTTTGGCTCCTCATCATGTGATGTGGTCTGACACTCATTTCTAAGGTGCTGACTGCAACCAAATGATTTGTTCGCATGTGTAGTGGATTTTTGAGATGCTGGTGGTAGACTACTGGTGCCCACCATGCCAAGGTGTGTTTCATTGGATGCTGCGCTCGCCCCTCAGTGACAAAGCAAATGTGCAAAGACATGCAAAGATCCATCTCTCCATCTGAAATTGTTTAATTTGTTTTTGACTTTCATTCAATTCAGCCAGCTGTCTGTGCCAACCATTTCTCAAGGAGTTTTCCTTTAAAAGCCAGCCTCCGTTATCAAGTGATTGATTATCGAATCACGCCTGGCCATGGAATGGAGTTTGGTGGGTTCCAAGTGTTTCTTGAGGAGTGGGTCAGAGTCAGAGGGTTGGCCAAGTGATTGGATATTTAATCAATTTGAAAAAGTGAACATAAGAATGGAGGACTTTCCCAAGGAATATTCTTTTGGCCTTGAAGATTTACATGTGATCAAGGCTTCAATAAAAAACCAATGGATTCTGAATCCAGGAGTTCCGACAAAAGTTCCCGGAACATGTTGAGTGTGGCCCTCAATGAAGTGTTTGGTAGCTTTTGCTTTCTTAGTTTGGGATGTTCCTGATTTTGCAACATGGGAATGCCACATGGTATGCAAATTCTCAGGATGGATGGCGGCTTCAAAGTCATATGTGGTCATATGGAGGATCATCATGTGATGAAGTTTCTTGCCATTCAATTTGGAATACGCAAAACATTACTGGTGTGATGTTGCCCTTGCAATACCAGCTAGCTGGCTTCATGACATGTGAGATGAAACCCCATTAATTTTGTCTTTGCCATTTCCTTGTCCAAAGTGAAGGCGTGCTTACGATCACTTGGAAGACTGGATGCTTAAAGTGTTCGAGCCACTGGGTGCTCGGTACTATGTCACTGACATGACGCCAAGTCAGCTGATTGATGAGTTGAACAAGAAGGCTTCTCTGAGATTCATGTATATAGTTGGGGTTAAAACGGTTAGGCGTGAGACTGGAAAAATAAAGTCAGATATGTGGCCCAACCTGGGATTGATTTTAACCAGTCAAATTCTTACTTGTCCATCATGTGGTGATTCCAAGTGGTACAGTACATGTTTTAGCATTCGCCATTGGAGGCTTTGGCGTGGAAGGTCGTTTGCCAAATAGATGGCAAATTGTATCTGACTTGCATGTCACTTGACATCGACAACCCCTTCAAATGGTCACATGGCCTGGCCCTCAAGTGGCAAGAGATTCAGACTCTGAGATGTTTCAGCCTGTCTGTTGGCTGATAGTTAGGCCAAAGATTATTTTTTATTTTGACTCGGTTCAGACACAACTATGACCTTGTAACTCACTCAGATCCCATCACCAACGCTATCACGTGGTCTACAATTGGTTTCTTCTTCGTCGAGATCACGGACATGGCTGTATTAGAGGAAGGTTCTTCTTCATCTGATTAAAAAGCGTACGCAATGCTCTCATGTGAGATTCTGAGTTTCATTTCATTCATTTGAACATTGACTTCTTCATTGCTTTCAAAAGATTTTGTGTGCATCTTTGGGTATGAATCACATGAGACAATCACTGGACGATGTAATGGCAAGGGCCATTCAAGTTTTGCAAGGGAGAAGTTTCAGGTGGCATTTGATCGGTGGAAAAACTGCTTCCAGCAACTCTCTCATTTTCAGGTGAGTCAAGTGGCAATTTGATTTGTAAATCCAAAAACATATTTTGCAAGTCCATTCCTGCTTTTGCTCATCTGATGTGTCAGCCTTGCTGCTTTACAGAAGTGTGTGTGTGTGTGTGTTGGGGGGGTTGCATTTGTTTGGTGACATGTTGTGGTATTGTATTTTGCAAGAGCTTTCTCCAGTATTGACTGGGGAAAGCAATGCTAAGCAACATATTCATATGTCCTTTAGAGGTAGAGGGAGTTCGCTGTCCAGGTAATCACCTCTTTGTTTTATGACACTTGAAGTAACATTTATTTAAATAGTTGGTGGCTTCCTTGTTAGTAGTTGGGACTGAATTTGGTGATATGCCAGGTCTGATGCTAAACTAGAAGATGCTTGTAAATGCTATAAATCGTCAAAGCTCATTCATGTGATAAAGGAGGACCTAGGCTTGTGAATGCTCAAACAAATTATCTGTCAGTTCAACAGTTTCCAAAGGTTCTTCATTGCAATCGTTTCTAAACTGAGTCACAAGTTGCTTTCAAGCTCACTTTGCAAATGTGTTTGAGACATGGCTCTGAGGCCCAATGTGCAAATCCACCTTGCATGAGGACCTTCTCGGATTTCATGTGTCAGTTTCCTTCAGTCTTCAGTGAGTTGTTTCTGAATAGGTTTGAATGTGACTTGACTTGGCAAGAAAATGCATTTTCTGTAGCCGATTTTGTCCCAGCCCAAAAGCTCGATTTGTGTTTGGACTGACTTCACGTGAGATGTCAAGTGACATGGAGTCGAATTCACGTGAGTCGCTTGGTGATCTCAATGAAGAGCAACTTCGGGAAATTGGTAACTTTGGCCTAGAGCTCTTCGATGAGTACATGAAGAACCAGTCTGAGCGTCAGAAGGCTGAGTTGAAACATGGAAGCACAAAGTTGCTAACTAGATATTGTTTCAGCCTTTGTTCATGTGAAATTATGGCTAGAGCTTTCAGTTCCTGATCCAGGGATGTCGTCTCTCTTGCCCAAAGCTTCAAAAGAGGTACCCTTTCCTCCTCATGTGAAGTAGGAATCTCAGCAGGGACATGTGCTACGTGGTGAAGTCATGTCTCAGAGATTGATGTACACCATGGTATGGACGAGCAAAACTGCTAGCGCTGATTGTTGCAAGCAAGATATTCAACCTGACCAGTGAAACAAACACAAAAATAAAACTAAAGTTGACTCAAGAAACAGATTGGTTTTCCCCAAGTGTCTTTGTTGCTTTTGTGTTGTTGTGTTAATTGTTGCTTGTTTCGATTCATTTGGTTTGGCTTAGGCATCCAGATGGCGGCATCAAGGTTACCCTCGATCACGTGAAGGATCATCCCATCATGAAATGTCTTGCATTCTGAAAAGCTATGAGACAGGCTACAATAACAAGTAATCTTTTGAATTGGCCTTGCGTAGCATTTGAGACGATGCAGTTGAAAGTTGGCAAGATGCTTGTAGCCAAGGATGCTGATGAACTCCATGAACGCATACAACGAGTCGTTGGCGAATCACGTGATGACCTTTTTTGCACCAGGCATCACCTGGGCAGGGAGGCGTTCCTTGACATCATGAACAAGGCCAGGGCCTAGGGACAGAATTAATTTTGATGCTTCAATTCGATTGTCCTTGGCATGCTGTTCATCTGGGCAGAATATTGTGTGAATCACATGTTGCCCTTTAGACCTATCAGCTTCATTTCACCTCAATTGCTCGGAATTTGTGTACTGTAGTTGTTTCCAAATGTCAACATGTTTCAAGAGCTACAAACCTTCTGTCTTCAGGACGAGTTGTCCAGGGGCTGGAGGCTCCCCTTCGGGGGGAAGGTCAATCACGTGACAGTATCGGTCAATGATGACATTGGTGCCCCATGGAGGATCAGTCAGTTTGGCTGCAATGTCATGTGATCATGTTGGGACTGTTGGAATTAATGGTGATCTCTTTACTGCGCTTTTTTGTTTTTGTGACCATCAACTGTTTGTGTTCATGTGGTCCCTATGTGTTTGAAGACTTGGGCTAAGGTGATTCAGGTGAAAACCAGTGTGCTTGGAGTGGCTTCTTCTTTGAAGAAATTCAGGTGGGATAAATAACCCAACAGGGAAAATGGTTGCCCTGTCCATGATTCATGCCTTCAAGTAGACTTGATTGGTAAAAATTCTTAACAGTGTTTTGGCATAATCTGATTTGAGCACCTACTTTGTGTTCATCAGCGCGCAGGAACCTGGCGATCATGTGCTTGATGTGCACACTCCTGATCTTGTGCTGGTTGCCCCTTCAAGTGAAGAGGCAAAGCCAAAGCCAGCCAAGAACAAAAAGAAGAAGCCATCACGTGGATCAAAAGGATCACGTGGATCACGTGGATCACCTGATCACGTGAGCTAAGTACCAAGAGTCATCACTTGGGCACTTGGGTGTGGGATGGTAGCTTCCCCTTGATCATTGAAGCATTCACGTGAAGGAAAATAAAAGCATTGTTTCAAACTGCAATTCACATATATGCATTTCATTAGGCGNGCCCTTTTTTTTTGGAGGGTGGAGGTTTCATAAAGAGCTTGCGCGTGAGGTGAGATGTCCACCTTCGCCATTCACTCGCGAGGAGGCCACCAGGGCAAGTTACTGGTTAATGTGTCCACAGCCTGTTGTTGCTGCAAACAACTCTGAGAGTTCTTTGCTGGATCTGATCTGTCTCTTGTTCAAAATTTTGGCTCACTATCCAAGTCAAAGCAGCAAACATGATAATCAAATCATTTGTCACAAATCGGAAGTTGCATCATAGCAGACATGTGAACATCATTGCTGCAAAAGGATTCGCTAGAAGGTGCCGGAAAACTGATTTATGTGTTACAAACGTTGTTTCTTGTGATATAGGTATTATTTTGTTTCATGTGATATAGGTATATACTTTCGCTGCTTTTTTTTTTCGCATGAGCAATAGCTGGGAATCAAGTGCCCAAGTGTCTCAGTGGCGCGGTGGCAACCCTGGTTTTTTGGAACCCGCGGGGAGGATGCTTATCTTAGCTTGGATTCACACACACACAGTCACACACAGATGTTGACAAAGAAGGTCATCTTGGTAGCAGAATCATGTGGTTCGTGGTTTTTGTGCTGTTCTTTCACTGGTAATAGGTATGTGTGTGCATTGTGTGTGTGGACTCACTGCTTGTCGCTTTTTCGGGTTTGCAGTCTGAATGTGGTGATGGTGGTGGGGTTGTATGGCATGATGAGGCATTCTGAGATTGCAATAATAAGAGCAATAGTTATCAAATTTCTTGCTCCCACAGTGATGTCACAATGTTGGTGGTGATGATGAAGATGTGGATGATTATGGTCGTGACTATTTTGCTGAAAAAAGAAAATCAATAGATATTTGGGAGCAAACCAAAAGGACACATGACTGCTACCATTGCATCACGTGAAGAAAGGGACAAACCCTGCTGATATGGTAGTTCTAAAACTATGATGTCTTGCTGCATGGTTGTGCAAACTTGCAGCTCACCAAGGAAGGGGCAACAAGTAACTGGATTGCATTTGGAAAAGAATTGTGTGTGTGCACCATGCATGTGGTGATCCAACCTTGGCTGGTTTGATTGGACAGCACTAAAATGATACTTGCAGTCAACAATTCAGAAATGCTCATGTGATATTCCCCTTGCTATCTGGAATGGTCACGAGGCCTTCTATCTCTTGTGGAAGGCTTCCAAAAGTGACGCCAGGGACCTGGCGCCCTTGTATGCACATCAAGATATGTCTCTGGTTTGTGATGCATTTGAATTTGGCTTTGCTGCCCTCTGTTCTGTCTGTAAGTTGCTGTCAGGAAGAAGCTTGAGAAAAAGTTCGAGACCTCTCACGTGCATAAACCTGTTCCGTACGTTCTCAGTGCTGTGCAGAACGAACTGAAAAGGTGGCTTTGTCAGTAGTCATCATCATGTGATTTGTTTTGAAGACACTAGTCACTCCTTAACACCATCCCTGACTCTTTTCATCATGTGCATCCAAGGGCAGCTCCTCATTTGTGGCATGATGGATGATGAAGGGGAGACACATCATGTGAATGACGAGGAGGAATATGCTTCTTGGTCTGAAATCATGTGAACACCACAGTGTTGAACCTTTGACCAGATTAACTTTCATGTGTGTGCATTAGAGATGTGTGCATTGTTTTGAATAAGAAGGTTCAGACTGATCTTGTTGCAGCTGCCACCTGGTTTTGCTGAGGCTGAAGTCTCGTTCAAGACTCCACAGGGACAAACGGTCAGGTGGCCCCCAGTCGTCCTCATTGTGGGGTACGCAGCTGGAGCTGGAGAAACCAGGAGAAAGCCCAGGGTCCCTTGACTTGATTGGAGCAGCAAAAGAACATGTCACACTTTCCTTGTCATGTGTTTGTTTTGATCGCTCATGATCAATGTTCAAGAGTAGTTGTACTTCTGTTGGCAAGTGTTAGCCAGCTTACTCTGTTGCTGCAGCCATCTCCGTCCAACCAGATTATGGTGTCACATCCACTGACTCTCTCCTGAGGTATGTTTCTCACGTGGTGCAGAAGAGGTCTGGCTGGACAATGGGCTCATGGACCTCCATTTGACCTCATTTGAGCACAGATTGACTCAGCTACTACCAAGTCGGTGTCTAGGAATAACTTTGGAAAGAGCTTTGAGTTTTTGTTTTTTTTAGCCCGCAAAGCATCAATTGGGAAATATTAAAAGCTTATTATGCTGGTTGCATTCATCAAAGCAACGAATCCGAGGGAGCATACCGTGGAGCATTCATATGATGCGGCTTCGGGGTTCAATGAGCATGTGTGGAACACGGTGGTGGACCATCCACATCACTTGGTCAGGCCACTTGGTGCTTGTTTAGGTGTGAGCCTTGAACAGTTGAAGGTTTTGTTTTTAGTTTTTCAACAACAATACCAATACTACAAGGTTTAGCCTTCTTAGGAGCATCATTTTCTTTGTTTTTTCCAATTACAGTAGCTCCCAGGATCACGTGTCTCAGTGCTTGGCATCGCACACCAGTTCTGGGAACTCTCACTTGGTTGCTTTTGAATGCGCCTTTGCTCAGTTTGTCAGATTTTGGTTGCTCCTTTTGTTCAGTGGAAGGTCAAGGCTTTCAACAATCAACAAGTGTACTGAAGAAACTGTCATTTGAAGCAGTTCTTCTTGAGTATATGAAGTAAATATAATTTATATTTGTTTTGGTATTTAGTTTCCAAGTGCAACTCATTAAAAACCTTTGCCACTTCCAGGCATTTGGTGTCAAGTGCATCTTCGCCTGCCAAAACACACGCGATCAGTGGCAAGACCTGGTTGGGCCATGTGTGGATTTCCTTTGCGCAAGACCCTCAATGACCAAATCCATGATGACACTTGATTGCCCATATTTAAGTGAAAGGTTTTCAGTTCCTTTACCTTAAGTGTGTGGGCTTTTTACAGGTTTGAGAAGTTTTTTTTCTTGTCTCCAATAGACTCTTGTCTGGTGTCTTTTTTTGTTCATGTGAACAATCTCTGTTTTCATGTGAGGATGGAGTGGCAGCAACTTGTGTTGCCAGATGACATCTTGGATTATGACATGGGGGCATTGGAGCGCTGGGAACAAGTTTCACTTGGGATGTTCCGAGACCTCATCAGGGAGAATGAAGTGGCATCGTTTCTTGGGCTCAGCATGTGGCATATCTTTCTAAATTTGTGGATGTGTTTATTGTTGGGAAGTGTATCTTTTTTAAGCCCTGGACCAAACATATGTAGTTGTAACCCTACCTCATTTAAGCTTGACACTGGACTTCAACCCACTGTTTCACTGTTTGGATACAGTATCTCTTTATTCTGTTTGTGTGAACTGAGTCATGTGGTCTTCATGGTCCTGAACTTTCACTTTCCACATCCGCCTTCACGTGATCGTCCACATCAAGTGAGGGTCGGAGTTGTTGAAAGTTCATGCAACATTCCATCTGTTTGCTGCAATTTGCAAATTAAAATGTTTAGCTTTCACAACTGTTTGTGGTTTATTCACATGATACACTCTTCCCCTGGAAGGTCCGTCAAGGAAGCCGAGTTGTTCTTCGTAATGTGGCCATGCCAGTGCGGGATGATCAAATGCCTGGCTTCGTTGGTCCAACAATTGAACGCTCTGGGGCTCACGTGCGGTAAGTTCACGTGCTGAGAGGGAGAGGTCACGTGAGGGGGCTCCACCTCCCCCTCCGCCAGCGTTGCGTCCATTCATGGATATGGCTCCGTTGGAACCTCTCTCACGTGATCAGAGGTATTGTCGTTATGTGCAGTGTCCAGTGTTGTGTCTTGACTCAAATAGTATCTATGTGAAAGGAGTCACTGCCTGTGGTTTGTATTTTGTGATTTTGCGCTTTGTAATTTTAGACAAGCTGCCAGTACTTTCTTCACCATCATGGGGTTGTTGCGCTTCTGTGAACTCAGGACAGAGGTCTTGCGTGACTACCACATTTCACATGCTGTTGGAGATCGCTTAGGCATTGCCTACTCCAAATGGGAGCAAGCATGCTTTGTGTGGCTTGGCTGAATGAAAGGTTCATCAGCTACATATAGTGTATGTTTCATTCTCCCTAATGTGGAAGGGATGGACTCCCCTTATCATTTGTGCGGTGACTTTAGCAATGAGTTTACTTTACTGATCCAAAGAACTTGTGCGCTGCACTGGTATCCTCAGGACACGCTTGCTGCACAAACCCAATGATGGTTCCTCATTTGATGGCTGGCTGTGGAAAGCTTTGGAGAACCTTAGTCTCATTATGGCTGTTTCATGTGTTATAATTTTGCTTTGCCTTGTGCAAGTGTGCGATAATATCTTCAATGTTGCTCGCATAATACATGAAATCCAACAATCTGTGTAATGGAATTTAAGGAGGCACAGCAGGATGCTTGGGAATCCAGAAGAACCCCTCCCTGAATTTTCGACGGAGTCGGAGTGAGCTGTGTCATGTGTTAGCTAGCCGGGCCCAGTCATTGCAATGTCATGTGAAATTTTGTGCATGTATCATGTGACAATAAGGGCACTTTATCATGTGGCAAGTTTTCTCTGCAATTGTGACTCATGGTGGACCGAGTCACTTTGTGCATTTCGCTTCAATTGAACAAGTTCTTTCAAGAAACCTTTTCATGTTATATGATCAAATTCCACTACTGTCAAGTGAGTCACATGATGTAGAGACTCCTGGCCTGATGTGACTGAGTGTCGCTGAATGTTCGGCGCTATGACATTCACTATGAATGGAAAACCAATGCCTGTCAGTCTTGCGAGCTTTGAGAGAGTGGGTAGTGCATTGCGATGAGATTGCATCTGTAGCTTGTTGCTTTATGTTCATTTGGGTGAGGTTTTGTTGTGTATTCCCTGCACAGGCTTTGGAAGCACTTGCTTGCCCTGCTTGGATCTCAACACCTGGAAAAGGTTTAGTGCACACACAATGTGATCACCACCTTTCATGTGAGTTGTTTGGGCTGGTGCTTGAAGGTTTTAATTGAGAGAATGTGGAATGTTGGAGTTCAATTATTCATGTGAATGTTGGAATGTTTTAGTCCCAGCTGGAATTTCTTTTCACTATGCTGCTGTGGTATGACCCTTCTGTCATTTGAAATCATGGGGGAAATTCGGCGAGTAATGTAAAGAATGTAAATCGCATTCAAATATCTGAGTGGCTTGTATCATGTTGGATGAGGTGTGAGAGACCTTTCATGTGACGATGATGGTGGGTGTGCATGGGCCCTGGTGTGGTCCTCAAACCTTCATGTGACATGAGATTATGATTTTGTTATGTTGTGCAACTTAAATTGCTTTCATGTCAGTGTCTTGTTGTGTTGATTTTCATAGATGCTAGGCATGTCTTTTCACTAGAGCAAAGCATATCCATCCCACCATTTGGACAAACATGGGTAGAGTGATTGGACAAACTGCAAGTACACATGCCCCACATGAGCACATGAATGTGTATGTGTAGCATTTTCTCACTAAAAACCACATTGTGCAGTTCCATTAAAGATGGTATACTTCTGCAACTGTTACCCTTTTGAATATCAGAAGGTTCCACCCCAGAAAAAAAACCATTATCTTGTCATTTTAAACAACTGATTCATTTGTCCCAAATTATCTGAAATATTTTACTTGTCAAATGTAACAGACTCACAGATGTGATGTCCAGATTGGAGGGGGGTTGAGATGCGGCGGGGTGTGCAGATGCGGCGGGTCTGTCGGATACATTTGGATACATTTTGTATTGGGGGAATACATGTTTTGTATTGGCGGTATGTTGGAGAAAAATTATCTCAAATTTTCTCAAAAGTGCAGGGGGTGCCAGATGCGGCAGGTCTGTCGAATACATTTTTAGTATTGGAAATTTTGGTGGAAAAAAA
>DF241398.1:0-45217 GCA_000507305.1 Breviolum minutum Mf 1.05b.01 | reverse complement strand
ATCAGGCTGACATAAGTCCGATGGATGCGGCAGCCTGTCTGAGTAGTTCAAGAAAGGAACATCGTGACCAAAGCCCATCTCACTAGTATCACTAAGCCAAGGAAACCTGAAATCAATGTTTTCAAATTCTCCATTCTTCCCATCATATTCTCAATGACAACCCTCACCTGACAACCTCCACCCAACATGTCATGGTGGGGATCACTCGAAGTAAAGTAATTTGTTTTTTATTGTGTCAATTCACATTGATTATTTATTGAAGTCATCTATGAATATGTGTCAAACTTGTGAAAATGGATATTGTTGACTGGAAGCATTCATTTGATTGGTATCCATTTGACTTGTCAATCTGACCCTCAACTTGTGTTTTCAACAGTTCAAGTGTCAAGTGAGAGCATCTCATTTGGACTAGTAGGAAAATAATCCTGTTGCGGTCCCATTCGCCAATGAGCTGGTATCACCCATATTTATAGTGTTGAGTCCTCACATGAAATCCATATCAAGTGAAAACATTATCAACAATCTCAAGTGAAACACCATGGAGTTTCTCAGAACTTAGTAGTTAGAATCCACAACAAGTAATAGAGTAGCATGTAGTAAACAGTGTGATTCACTTTTGTTGAAGTTTTTTGATATAAACTATTTTTCTTCATGTGCAACTGTTGTAGTGTCAAGTGTGAATGAGAGAATATAAGGTACCACAAAAAGAAGAGTATTCTACAATCAACCCTCTTCCCCCAGATCATCGACTGCAGGTCTTGGAACCACAGCCTGACTACCTGCTGTAGACAATCAGGTTGGCTGCGTGTGAAGTTATGTTTGAATCATGCTGTGGGTTATTGAAACCAGATTTGAATTTGTGTCAAACTTGTGAATATGAGAACATGCTGATTATATTGTTGACTCGAATCAAAAAACATTTGAACTGTTTTAATTTCCATTTGACTGTTCAATCTGAACCACTTCAAAGTTTCAAGTGATTTCAGCATTTCAAGTGTCAAGTTACGTTGCATCACGTGAGACTCTTCAGTTGCATCATGGGCCGCAATCAGCGCAAGCAGTCCAAGAGCTCAGCCACAGCTGCGTCATGTGGAATGATGATGCCGATGATGATGCCACCACCTGTTGCACCTTCACGTGAGTCCAGCTCAAGTGATGACGAACAGGACAAGGCCCCTCATCAATCTTTTGTTCTTGCTGGACAAGTCATTTGATGGCGGGTTCACTTCTCTTTTGACGACCGGGGGGCTGCTGGCTTTGCTTTATGCATTGACTCGCTTGCGGCCCACCAGCAACTTGAGGGACCTCTGTTTCTTGCACCATCACTTAGCTGTAAATCATTTTGTTTGTTTTGATGCATGCTCAGTTGTTGTTTTGGCCAACATGTGACTTATGGATCAAAAGTTTAACATCAAATCAAATCATTTCTCCTCACAAGTATTCCTTTAAGAAGAAAAAACCAATATTTAATATAATTAATTTACATCTTTTCTATGTGACATATAAGTTTGCTGTTTAACCTTGAGATATCTTGTGATACCCTCCAGTTTTCAATTCCATGTTTGTCTGAGGCTGTGTGCACTATGATGAGCTGGAGCGTCAGTGCATGAGGTCCTTCAAGCGTGTCATGTGTTCACTTGGTGGCGAGGACGAGTACAGGAGGAAGGTGGCTGCGTCTCTTCCTGTGTCTCCACAAGATGATCACGTGATTGAGTTTGCCAAGCAATTCGGCTGGGATTCCATGTGGCTGGAAAAGCAGCAGCCCAAGAAGAGGGGCAAGCGCCAGGTTGCTGAGCAAGCTGCTTCACGTGCCTCAGTTGATGTGGGTGAGATGCTTGCTTCACGTGCTTCTGGCTCATGTGAAACAACTTCTCAAGTGGTTCCACATGAGCAGCCTGATGCTGCACATGCTCCTCAAGTGAAAGCTGCTCCGCCTGCTCCTCCAGTGCAACAAGCTGCTCCAGTTGCTCCTCCAGTGAAAGCTGCTCCAATTATACCTCTTGTGGATTCTGAGCCTCGTTCCGCCAGCTACACCTGCTCATGTGCTGACACCTCCACCGCCCAGCCGCCGCAGGGCAAGATCAGAGTCACGTGACTCAGATCGATTGGCTGTGATCGCCAGGACAGCACAGAGCAAGGCGATGGGGCCTCGTCCTGAGGATTTTGCGAGGGACCTTGAAGCCGAACTTGAAGCCGAGCAATCACGTGGAGCAGATGAAGAAGGCACGTGTGTGATTTGCTTTGAGGGCTGTGATCCCAGTGATGCTCAGTACCCATTGGAGGCTTTGCCATGTGCTCATGTGTTTCATGTGGAATGCTTGAGAGCTTGGCGAGAGACGGTCCGCATCACTGACCGTGCTCGATGCGTCAATGGATGCCATAGAGTTCGTGCGCATCCATTCCTCAATGTCAACAGGCCTCATGTGCAACCTTCTGGCTCTTCACGTGATGACCCTGCTCGTGGCAATGGTGGAGATGCTGGCAGTGAGGCTGCTGATGATGGTGATGAGTCCCCTCTACAGCCCATGTCGCCTGGTGATGTAGCATTCCTGTGATCTCAGCAAGTGGTATCAAGTGATATCATGTGAGGTCTTCAAGATCATCATGCCATCTCAGATGTGACAGAGAACTTTCTCTTGGCACTAAATTTGATTTTGAATCTCATTATCGTCACTACTTCTTGTGTCTTTCTCTGGAAATTTTGCATGGGGTTGATTTGCCATGGCTTGTTGTATCATGAAATATTATCCCCTTACTTTGTCAAAATTAAACAAATATTTAATATCCAGCAATGCCATTTGCGTTCTTGCTTTCATTTGCCATGGCTCATTCAGTATAGGGAGTCAATCAGACCAGAGTTGGACTTCATGTGACTGTGACGACCTTGAGTAAAGCGCTCAGTCATCATCATTTCCATTTTGGGGACCTGGAATGGAGATCAGCTTGGAGGTTAAAAAACATGTTCTGTTGTGATTATGCCTGCTCATACCCAACATATTCACAATATAGCTTATGGCACTGGCAAGATTCTTTCCCATGTTTCTTTTAATCTTTGGTCTTGTTTGATTGTTGCAGGTGTGATGAGTGCTATCTTCTTCGATTCAAGGCGGCCTTCACATGTTTGACTCAACAAAAACACACACACTTTGTGTTTCATGTAAATAAATGTTGGGTTTTGTATGGCTTCTGGATGCAGACACTTCATCTCTGATTGACAATTCAGGATCAAACGGCCTACTTAAGAAAAGTCGTTCCAGTGTCAAACAGAACACTTCCAAAATAAATGAACGCTGAACTCAAAAGTCAACATGAACAAGATGACAAGAATGAAATATATGATTTCCATTTTCAAAGTCAATCAATTGCTTTCATTTTTATCTTCAGTTCCTTTTTTCCACCACACTTGAGATTCCAGCTTGATGGCGGTTCCAGCAAGACCAATCAATGTAAACTGGCAACAACCTGAGGTGCCACTAGTTCCAATTGGAGCAACCACTTTGGTTTTACCTTCACATGATTGGCCAGCATTAGTTGCCTACTGCTTCTCAAGTGACATTCGCATCTTTTGGGATCTGGCCTATTTATCGGAGAGTTTCCAGAATTTAACTGGAAATTCAAGTGATTGGTATTCGGCCAAAAACTTGCAGAAGCGATTCAAGGAACTTGCTCTCTCCTTTGACTTGTCAGAGCATTTGCGTGTCCGTGGTGTCCAAGACAGGTTGGGCTTGGGTGGTGACAGCGGTTCGCACATAGTGATTAATGGGAGATAGTATTAGTAGTAAGATAAGTCCTGGTGGTGGAGGTCCTAGTAAAAAATCTATATCTGTATATTTTAATTTTCATGGTTTTTCTCTGCAGAAGTCAAATGGTGCTGAAATTGTCTTGATGGAACTGCACCACTGAGTAGGTTCAAATTAGCTGTAACATAAAAATTAGCAGGTGTAACACATGTTGCTGTTGCCTAAACTAAACCACCAAATATCAAGTCTTGACTTCTAGTTGTCTTTTAGTTGTGATGATGGTGCAGGTCCATGATGGCCATAGTCTGTGATGTCATGTGTTTTTGTTGGATCTTTCTCCCATTTTGTATGATCTTTTCCTGACAAACACAACCCCTTGCTCCTGAACAGGCACAACGCCCTTCCTGCCAACTGTGCAAGCACATTGTTGATGTGCTATTTCTTCGCAGACGTGCTGGACTCTTGTAGGATAGAGCTGTTATTCGATGCAACTCTGGAGAAGATTGCTCACTTGACCTCACTTGCGTCACGTGTGGCTGTGAGCTCTGGTGGTTTCAGGATCTCTGCTGAATCATTTCGTCTCGCTGTGAATGCTGCGGGAATGGTTTCTGGTTTTCAATCTGTGTGTAGGCAGCATCACAATATGATATTGGAGATCATGGCGAATGAGTGGTGTCAAATGAGGGAGAGTGGGTTTCTGACTGTCATTTGGTCTGATGATGGAGAACTTCCTTTCAGGGACTTGGTTGTTTTTGTCATGTGTGCCAAGAGAAGCAGAAAGAAACGTCGCTGCAAGCCCTTTAGACCCAACACTGCAAGATTCTTCAATGAATTGACTGAAGCTGTGCTCAGATGTTTGACCGAAATTTCACATGCGTTCATTTGGGGCAACCTGAGCCAGTTCACCAACAAAGAAATCCCAATCCGGTCAACTCTCAAGTGTCCTGCGCAAAATGAATGATAGCAGTTCTTTGCTAGTTAGTTTGGTTGTGTTTTGTTTGGTGTTTGCTTGTGTTGTTTTTTTTAATAATCGCTTAGCTCTTAAAAGCAACTTTGAAGGCAATCACGTGTTGACGAAGATGAAGATGAAGGTGGTCAGATTACAAAGAAGGCGCATATTTCTGTAATTTGGGACCTTATTCAGGATTCACGTGAGAAGAAGATTTCTTTGCGAAAGGCTGCTATGATGAAGGGCTGTGGAGATGCAATTGCTTGTGAGTGGCAAAGGAAACTGCAAGCATGTATTTTAACCTTTCCAAGAAATCATTTGCAGATGCTTCTCATGTGACCATCATCACTGATGCTTCAACTCATGGGACCAAAAACCTTCAAGTGTCAATTGCCTACAGCGCGAAGAAGGACCTCGCTGCATTTTGCACATCTCAAGTGCTTTCAGTTGGCAAAAGGGTCGTCCCGAATGAGTTTGACTTGGAGAGGGAGATTGACAGGATGGTTGCGCGGGAGGAGTCCAAGAGACTCAAGTCGTACAAGTACATGCAGGCCCTGTCACATCAACTTGAACTCCTGATGGACAGAACATTGTCATCATATGTGCCTGGTGAGGAATGGGTGTCACTTGTGAAGCCTTTGCAAAGTTTTTGCCCTCGAATGGCATCATGTGATTTCATTGATATCAGCAATGAGAGGCTGAATGCGCTGGAAATTGCAGCCACTCAGCCTGTGCTGGGGTTGCTGATGGATCAGGGGAGCGATGGCATGGCTGCATGCTCTTTCATGAAGGCCAATCACATGATGGCCACGTGCGACTGGGACTATTATCACCGCCTGGCAAATGATTTGAAACTGGCTGGAGAAAAGAATCATATGACCCAAAGCCAGCTTGCTTGCCAGTATGTTTGGGGTGTCAATTGCAAACCCTTCTCCACAGGCCAATTCTTCAGTGAAAAGCAAGAGGCCCTGCAATACTTCTGTAGTGCGCGTTCATGTGAAACTTGACTCTGCTTTCGTTCATTTTGGTATTTATTATTACATGTGTTTTCAACCTTTTTAAAATATTGGCTCTAAGTAGACTGTGACTAGGTAGTGGGCTTGCCAACTTGTTGCTTCTTGTTTTTCCATAATACAAAGATTTTAAATTGCATGTAATGGCACATACTAAAGTTTAAAACTGTTTTTGGGTCAATTGAGAAAACAAACCTTGACCCCACGGAAAGGAATCATTGCTGTTCAAGAAGTACATGGACCGGATAGCGAATGACTTCAAGATGCCTTGCAGAACTCCCTTGGAAAGGAAAGCTGTGTTTGATCAAGTGATGAGTATGACTTCTTGGAATAACAAAGCTTGTTGCCCAAAAACATCCCGGTGGTTTAGCTGGGTTGAAGCGTCACATGAACAGTTGGCTGAATTCTGGGCGAGTAAAATGATTCTGGAAGCCTACTTGAAGCACCATGGTTTGGATGATGATGATGATCATGATGATGCTGCTGAAAATGCAAACCCCTCTGACTCAGAATTCAATCTCAAGAAATTGCGAGATGCTGGAAATGGGGGGCTGCAATTGGTCTACAAGTGTTTGACTGATCGTGTTTGGCAGGATGCTTCAATTACTTCACGTGTGGGGCAAGTGCTGTGGACTTGTTACACGGAACACATACTCCATGTGAAATCTGCTTCTGACCAATTTGCTTACTCAGTGGCCATGGCGAAAGACTGGATGACAAGGTCTGGCTGGAGTACTTTCTGATGGAAGTTTAGCGGACCTTTTTGACAGGTGCATTGATGAGGATGAAGCAGCCCAAAAGGCCCTGTCATATGTTGTTCATTTGATTCCAGTCTGTCAAAGCATGGGGCCCCCCCTCATTGCTATGCCAATGTGCTTCAGTCACGTGATGCTCTGAGTGCCAGAGTCTTGAAACAAATGAGATGGGATTGGAAATCTCTAGTTTCACTTGAGCTTTCTCAGATTGATGATGGAGGGCTGGCTGAGGACCTGCGCATTTGCATTGATGCTCCAACAAGGATCATGCTGCAATGCTTTGAGATGGCGGACTGGTGCCAATCACATGGTCATCAGGTGGACTTGGAGCCAGCTCTTGAAATCCGCATGTGCATCATCCAAAAGCCTCCTGGCTCCAAGGCTGTGGAGGACTTGCACCAACGTCTACGAATGAAGACAAAAGATAGGGCAAATGAGAAGATTACTCCTACTTGTTGCCAACATGTGGTGAACACAAGTAATGTCCTTGATTCCCGTTATGTGGGCCATCCTGCTGCAATCAACCTATAGTCATTTTTCAATTTCTTCAAGAAGACAAAGTCAAGTGAGTTTGGTAAGAAGTTGATGCACTTGATATTCAGCAGACTTTAGTTGTTTATACTTTCCTCTTGGCAAAAAATGTGTTTTGGAATTCATTTCGTTGTTTGTCATTTCCCCACACCATTGTTCATAGTTTCTTATGCTTCAAGTTAGAAGCACATGTGCACTTTGTTGCAGTAAAGGATGCTCAGTTGACAAGCTTGTGCCGAAGAATGATGATTTTGGAGAAGGTGGGCTGTGAACACAGGAAACCAATGATTGTTTTGCACGAACATCTTTGGTCTGCAATCACGTGGCCTTTGATCGAAACACCAGGACCAGGACGATCAACTTATTTCTCTCTGGACCCCAATGGGCAGGCTGAGTGGTTCACAATGTTTGATCCAAGCAGCTATGAGGTTGTACCTGCTGTGCCAGTGATGAGTGAGGGGTGGCTCTGTTTGGTATCATCTTCAGCCTCACAACCTTTTACCATCAAGTGATGATGATCAGAATGGAGATGGCAGTGATGAAGACCACAATGATGGCGATGATGGCCCAGGAAATGGTGGTCGTGATGAGGCAGCTGGTCCTACCGAACATCAAGTGGCCCTGAACTCTAGTGAGGCTGAGGAGCAAGGTAAGCAAGATGTTTCTGGCTTGAGTGAAGACATTGTGATGGAGGATGCTAGCCACGTTGAACCAGCCCAAGAAGTCCTGGCATCCTTGTCCTCTACTTTGGAACCACCTTCACTTGGGGCTTCAGGTGATAGTGTCCTTCATGCCCCAGAAGCTCCAGAGCTTGCAGAGCCTTCAAGTTCTTCACGTTTTGTTGGACCAAAGGTGCACCACACTCCTGATGTTTTGGAAGAGCTGTTTCCTTCTCGTGATTTTTCCCTTACTTTGGATGAAAATGCATGGCGGTTCAGGGTGGAATGCAAAGTGAAGGGTCAAGTGTTTGTACATCCTTATCAAAACAAGACTTTGAGTAGAGCATTCAATGGGTCATCGGTCAAGTGGCAAAGCGCTTTGGAAGAATGCCACAAATACATGTGGGAGAAGTGGGATCTGGTCAAGAAAAAGGCTCCAATGCTATCAAGTGAGAGGCAAGAGCCTGGCCATGTGAAACCTGATGTATTTGATGGCTTGCAGCACAAGATGGACAATCAACTTACTGCGAAGAAAAACTATGGCTCCAAGAAATGACCAATAGGTCATTAGAGCCCGCAGCAATCACGTGCCCATCATTATGTGCTCATCTGTTTTTTCTTCAGGTCACTTTCTTTTGCGTGTGAACATCAATGGTGTGCCCCCAGCCCGCATGTGAAAAAAGTGGCAGCCTGTGTGTGTCTTCACAGCAATCTAGCCGCCTTTTGTTCAGAGGCTGTTTCTTGTACTGACTTTTGGAAAAAGCTGAATGTTTTGTTTGGAAAATTGCACAAACTAATGTGACAATTATTGGAAAGTGCCTTGAAGCAACAGCAAATGAGTTCTCATCATGGCAGTCAGCCACTCAAATGCCAAACCGAAAGAACATGGAGCAGGTTTTGAGACCACAAATAAACGGCATCACAAGAAAGAACACACTGATTTTGCCAGGGATGTATTTGTCAGCACTAAGGTCCTAGTCATGTCATGTGGCTTTCTGAATTATAGTATCTTTGCAATGTAAAGTATGTTTTGGACAATCGACCTTTCTACTCAATTTTTTTGCCACGTGTCTGATCCTCATTTGTTGTGAGCCATGCCTTCTTCGAAGAGGACGATTGGTGCTCCACACTTGATGCTGCCAATGATGGTGGCATCATCCATGATGCAAAATCCCTTCATGTGGTCTTCTTCACCTGCCACCAACAGTGACAAGAACAAGAAGAAGAAGCAGAAAAAGGACCAGGAGAAGAAGCCGAACCATGTGATCAAGGGCAACACCACATGCAGCAATCCTTCAATGTGGACCACACCTCATGTGCAGCCTTTATCTTTTGTGTCAGACGGGCCGCCAAGTTTAGCCCAGCAAGTGGACCAGAAAATTCGGACAATTGAGAATCAATTTGCAATAGCTTCTGGTTACTCTCTTACAAGTTTCCCATCGACATCTACATTTAGGAGGCATTGGGTTTGCAAATCACCATGCAAAGGAATATTCTGCGGTCGTTTTTAGAATTTATGTCATTTTCCGTGTATTTTGCCATTGTGAACATATGTGAATCACATGAATGAATGTTATTTCCTGGCTGCCCCCACACTGTACGCAGGTGCCATGGTCAATCTTCATTTGAGAGTGCAATGGTCAAACTTCGAGGGTTTCTTGATTTTGACAGGTTGCATTTCGAGGGCCGTGCAACGTCTTTCTGGCTACCATTGCTCAAGATGGCCTTTCCAGAGTTGAATCATTTGACTTTGGATGATATTTTGAGCTGCTTGGTGCACAGGGCCATTGCCAACATGGAGGACTTTGGTTGCGCAGAAGATGGTCATGTGATTGGAGGCAAGGATCACGTGGAGCTCTTTGATGCGGTTGAGTTTGCATGTGGGGTTGGCAACTTGACCAGGGGCTTGATCAGTGAGGGCTTTAAGTGTTGTGCCTTGGATTTGATCCATTCTGATGACCACAATTGTCTTTGCTCACATGGCCTTCGCTTGTGGATTCAAGCACTCAGCAGCTGCAACCCGAGAGCCTTGCACTGGTGGGGCACCAAGTGCAGCTCATTTGTGAGCATTTGTGTTTCGGTGTCCAAAAGGTCACCGGAGAATTTGTACTATGGTGACACATCACGTGACTTTGTGGTGGAAGGGAACTCACTGTTGATGATCACAGCTGTGCTCATGTGTCTTTCATGTGCACTTGGTCATATGCCTCTTCACCCCATTATGTGCAGTGTCATCAGCTTCTTCTCCTGTGAAAGCACAGTCACATACTTGGGTGCCTTTGGGGCGTCTTCAGTGAAACCTGTACAGCTGATGTCCACTTTATCACTTGATGCTGTTGTTCGGGAAAAACCCAGAAACATGCCTGAGTCTTTGGCCACCCGTGGGCCAAATGATCGTACACTGGGAAAAAAGACCAACTGGTTGAAAGTGAAGTGTACCCAATCATGTTTGGACGAGCAGTTGCAGCTGCTTTTGCGGCAAAGCGTCATGTCTTGTGACATCATTGATTTGAAAGTGTCATTTGTCAAAGTTTCAATGTCACATGTAGTGTGTTTCAAAGTGTCTTTATTTTCAAGTGATGTCAGCAGTGCCACATGGTCTCACAAGTCACAAGCTCATGGGACAACAAATGATATAATTTATAATTCACTTGACTTTTATCTTGCAACTTTGGCGACACAGACTTGTGTAACAACTTGAGCAGTTGTGTAGCAACTTGGGGATCAAAGTTTGTGGTGTGAGGAGTTCAAATTGAGTCTGGAATCATGACAACTTCATGAGCTGCAAAGGTCACTGAAAAACTAAACTATGTGTTACTGCTTCTTTTAGGTTTCAGGTTTGGGAACCACTTTTCAATTTCAAGCTATTGAAGTTATTGTGGATGGCAATGCCAGGTGCGTTCCTTATTTTGATGATTGCAGGGAACTTACATTCAATTGAATTTGCGATGAATCGAGAACCAAAAATAAGCCTGGTTTCTTTTGTCAGTGATTTGAATTGATGTGTGTCTTGTCATTTGTACTAAGACTAAAAATGTTTGGTGTTTCCACTGACTTTGTTTGCAGGATGGCTTCAAGTGATGTTGCGCTGAAATGGCCCAAGCTCCGCTTTCTAAACCTGCAAAACTTTTTCATGTGAATGTGGGTCTTCTTGCAAGAGTTTAGACTATCATATCACTTGTGAGTGATGGTTGTGGCATGAGCTTTTGTTATTGTGCATGTTTGCTTTACTCTGATAACTTCAGGTTCAGGTTTAGGACCAATGGCATGGTTTCAAGTGCCACTTGTGAACCATGTGATCTTGACTTGAAGAGGAAAAAAAGGACCTTATTTGATGCCACTGTTTGTGCTGTGTTTGTCTTTGAAAAATCACTTAGAATACATATTCATTGAATAACCAAGTGAGTTTTCTCATGTGAGTTTGAAGCCTGAAGGCCAAGCAGTGAAATTTGTGATATGTCAATCAAAAAAGTCTCAGCAAATTTAATCAGGAAATAATACATAAATCAATGGATTCACATTTCCTGAGAAAACATGGCCAATATATTTAAATTAAGAAAAACATTGAAAGAACATTTGAATCATGTAAAACAAAACTAACTAAAACAACAAAAAATGACAAAAAATGCAAGCCTTCACATCTTGGATCAATACAGAAGTCATTTTACCTTATTATAGCTTGAAACCACCCTTTAATCCACATCTAAACCCCCCTCTTCTGGACCCCGTTTTTCTTTTTCTGAATTCCCTCCTGGATCAGGGCATCGTGGCAGATGCAGCAAAGTTGGGCGTCTTCAACTTGATTGCGATCTGGTTCCACTTGAACTTGGCCTGGATGATGCTCACTTGATGATGGACTGCCATCCATCAAGGCCATCAGTGCGTTGACTTCACCAACGAAGTCATCGGCGCTAGAGGCTGCATCATTCACTTGACCCACCTGACCACCACCACCAGCGGCAGCAAAAGCATCATCCAGGTTGGCACTACGGGTCCCAGGGATTGACTTGCTCAATGACCCAGGGATCTGAGCAGGAGCCACCTGAGGAGCCACCAGACGAGTCATCATAGGCGTTCGTGGAAATTGAGGCTGGGGCATCATCATGAGAGGCTGTTGCTGCTGACGATCAAACTGCTGCGGCGCTGGAGTCATAGGCTGTCGTGGAACTTGAGGCTGGGGCATCATCAGAGGCTGTTGCTGATGCTGAACAAACTGGTGCTGAACAGGACGAGCCCACAAGTCCTCTGAGTTGCTCATCCTTCTCCAAGTACCTGGGATGATTTTATGATTGCTTCACTGTATTCAACTTCAATGTAGCCCAATGGGCTTGTCTCACATGCAAAAAACAATAGACAAATGACTATATATAGCCATCAAGCTTCATTATTTTCAAGGTCAAGTCTCATAACAATAACATAATTCCAATCTACATGAAAGCCATAAGGCTTGATGACAGCCTTAAGGATTGATGTCAATGAAATAATGATCAAGCAATGTATGAAATACAGAATCTTGCTAAACACACCAATCATGTTGCATATCATTTGAAATGATTTCAGCATATTGTTGAACAACACATGAATCAATACAGCTCTTGGGCTTGACATCACATGATACGCAATACATTTGAATAATTTATCAAGTTAAGTGAAGATACTTGTTGCATAAGCTCTGCAGTCTATCCCAAAGTCCAAGTTGAACAAAAACAATCACTGCAACCATCTTGGGTTTCCAACCAGTCCTGAGCAGAGGGGGTGCTGGTGGAAAGACTGGCGGAGCTGGCGCCTGTGGTGGTGCAGGTGGCCTTGGGAGCCTTGCACCATCGCTGAGAAAGATGAAGCCATCATCAACCTCAAACCTGCAGGACCTTCAGCCAAACCTTCAGGTGCAGAACCCAGCCAAACCTTCAGCTGCAGGATGAGCATCTGTAGCACTTGTAGCAGGAACAGGACCGACTGGTTCAACTTCATCATCAATAGCCCTCTGCAAGTCTTCATGTTTTTTCTTGTATCCTTTCTTTTCTGACTCAATCTCAAAGATAACCCATGTTGCAAAGTCATAGAATCAGCTCCATTGGTGATCTGTCATGGGGTTGTAGCTGTTCCATGGAATGTATACTGTTGACAAGTCCTTTGTGCACTTACAATATACAGTGTTCTTGTCCCAATCCTCTTCCAAAGGAACAGAAGTCAAGAAGAAGTGATCCCAATTGGAGGAGTACTAAAGGTATGCACATACATTTGGGCTGAGTGCGCTCAAACCTCCCACCTCCTCTGACTTATTCAAGGGCATGTCATTTCCATAGCCAACTTTGTGGTACACTCCAACCACCTTGGTAATAATTTGGCCTACTTCAGTGTCTTGCTTCTTGATTGTTTGCACATCAGGCTTTCTACCAAACACTATGGTATGGTTATCCAGCACTGTTGCCAATCCACCAGAAGAAAAAGACATCGCATCATCCTTGGTGATCTCCCCTGTACTTGAAGAAGTACCAACAAATCCTGGTGGAGGATAACTTGGCTCCTTGGGAGTCAATCTTACCCTTTTACCATCACCACCATCTCCATCACCAACCACCTTCATCAAAACATTTCCTGGCTCATGGCTAGTCACTTGGCTGATACTGCTGGGTTTGCCAGCAACAACCTTTGGACCAGCCTTTGGTGACTGGGGTGGCATCTGAGCAGGAGGGGTCGACTTCTTGACAGTGCCTTGTTTGTAGGCCATGGGCAAATGGCAGGAAGGTGAGTATATGCGCAAAACAAAGCAAACAATGAAAGCGCATGACATATGAAATGTGAAATGTCTCTTGTTTTGCTCATGAGCCACAGTGCTATAATGTGAAAGTGCTGATTTGATGATCTTTGCATTGTATGTAACAATAGCCATAGAGGCTTGATTTGTGAAAGCCCAAGGGCTCCTGTTGCAACCAGTATAGCTCAGCTCAGCTTGAACTTGAATGTAACACAACCAAAAGCTCATGGTTTCAAATGGATGTACATGAATCACAGCCCACAAAGCTTGTAACAAGATACACAGCCCACAGGGCTTGGAACAATACATGGAACATTGCCTTCCAGGCTTGATGTTTCCAAACAAATAGCAAGCATTACATGACAGGCCTTGGGCTTGAAAAGTTTACCTGTGCAGATTCCCAGCACTTTATACATGATAAAACAATGGTTTTTGATAAGCACAAGTTCTCACAGCCCCCAAGCTCTCACTCCATAGCATTTTTTCTTACTCAGGGTGCCACATCATTGTCTATCTACTGAACTTTCTTGGCATACCTGCCAGATGGCTGGTACTGCCTCCTAGCATTTGTTTCTACCTGTGCACCAGTGTCATGCATATACAGCAAAAATGTTTTCACATTTTCAGTGGAAAAGTAAATATGGAGGTCATCACTAGACTTTCTGGCTGCCTTGACCTTTAGAGGCCCATGCTTGCCTAAGTCTAGTTCAATCATTTGGTCATCATCAGTTGATTTCTTTTTTTTTGATGACTTCCTTGTAGAAGCTTGATTCAAAAATGGTGTTACCACTTTCAGAACCTATGCAACTAGCCTTAGATCTCATTTGCAAAAGAGATGAAAGGCCTTGGGAAGCCTTCAAAGAAGCATGGCCAGGGGTCTTAGTAGTAGACAAAAGATTGCGTAACCCATAGTTTGCTGCTGCAATTTGGAGCCATTCACCTTCTTGGCCAACAATAGGTTTCAGTAAGCTCTCAGGCACCACCCACTTCTTCTTGGTCAAGTCAAAATAAATCACTTGAACTTGTGTCACAGTCACAAGATCTTGGGATTCTTGAGGGGCACCCTGCTCTGGATCCAGCTCATCCATGTGGCTCTACCTACACTCTACTTCTGTGTTAAGACACGGCAATTTGAACCAGCTAGAAATGTGCTAAAAGGAGTCAGTGAACACAAACATATCCAACTATAAGAGTGAGATTGGGAGGAAGCCTTCATGGCTTGAAGCATGGATTTGACACTGTTTGCAATCAGAATGTTAGGCAAGACATATCATGAAAGCCACATGGCTTGATACTTGGTCATCACGAAGCACAAAGCTCAGCAACAAGGGTGGTGTAGCCTTAAGGCTTGATACTCCAACCAGTTTCAAACACCAAAGCTGTATGCGCACAATACACACCAGTTTTCCTTAGAAGTCATTGCATCCATATAGCTCTTTAGCTCAAACATTTTAGTTATATGCACCTATGGCTGTACACCTCTGATGATGCCATTGCTGTCCACTTGCACACTGCCACTGCTGGCAGCTGGATACAAAGCATGTAGTGGAGGGGCCTCTTCTTCTGGGTGACGAGCATCAGCATCACCTCACCTATATACCAGTACATACAAGGCCAAGGAGGCATGTGTTTGAATACAATTGGAAACCAAATCCGTCTATATTTAACACTAGTGGCTATGGTAAAACATAGTTGGACTTTCATGGCCTCCAGTTGTAGGGTATAAATCCAAAGACCTATGGTTTGCCCATACATAGAGCTGTTGCTCCCTGGTCATGAGGTCCCATTCCATTAACCAACCTTCAGGTGCATGTTGCTGAGCAAAACTGCTTGGCTCCCTATCATCATTAAAGTCCACAGAAGGCAAAGGTCCTGGCAAAGATGCTGGGACAACCTCATCAGGCAATGAGAAAACCATCTCATTGTAAACCAGCAGCCCCTCAGCCTGACCATCCCTCTGGGGTGACAAGCCAGGCAAGGACAAAGTTGTTCCCATAGAGTCAGAACTGACAGAAGTTCTGCAGCCAGCTGGGTTTGTGGAAGTCTTGGCAGCTGGCTTTTTCTTACTAGGCACATGCTTAGCCTTTGCTGCAGGCCTTTTAAGGGCAGGTTTCTTGGTAGGCATCTCTAATGCACACAACTATCTATACACCAATAGTTTTGAACGGTCAATTGCTGTGAGCATGCATTCTCATTAGTGAACTTAGCAAACCAACCTTACGCACTGTCTGTGTGATCTCTTATGTAGCCAAAAGGCTTGAAACCAACCAACAAATTGCAATGTCATGCATGTTCCTGATTCTTTGTTGTCAATATCATACATCAATGAAGCCAATTGGCTTGACAATCATGTCCACATGAAGCCAATTGGCTTGACAACCATGTTCACATGAAGCCAAGTGGCCTGGCAAGCACATGTCCATGAAGCCAATTGGCTTGACAAGCACATGTTCACATGCAGCCACTTGGCTTGGACATGCAATATGGTATACAAGTATATGGATGGGTTTTACATGTACAACACATAGCCAAAGTGGGTTGAATCTAGTGAGCTACCATGTGCATATTTCATTTGACAGCGTTCTTTCTTTTCCTCAAGACCACCCATTCATCCTAGAGCAGCTTGAAGCTTAAAAAGCAATAGATCAGAAAGCCATTCCAATGACCCAGGAACAAAATGATTGTATCCTACATTCAAACAAACCATAAATAGAACACATGATGGGACCATAGATTGGTTCCACAGCTGGCTTTCAAGACCTAGGGTGATCTCTCCTGCACATATGTCTCAGTTGGTTCTCCTCTTCTTGTGAGGCTCAGTGTTACCCTTCAGTAGCAATTGACCATGTTTCAAAACAGCATTGCTGTTGGTCAAGATCTGAATTTGGCGAGTAGTATCTTCCAGGTGGTATTGTTGCCACTTGTACTCCAATTGTCCTTCCTCACCTTCCTTGAGGCAAGGCCAAAAAGGGGACCACATACCATCCCTATGCACACCATCATCATCAATCATCTTGGGGGCAATGATGTAGAATGTTTTACCCATGTATTTCACCTGCCCATGTTTGTTGGAAGGCTCCTTCATGACAATGTTGCATAGTTTTTCAGGATATGGCACAAGGTAGCCTTTCTTCATGTCATGTGCAGCATACACAGCATGGGTTGGGACATTTTGAACAAGCGTATTGGATGTGTCCAGGTCCCACTCATTGTAAGCCTTTGTCAGGGCCATGAAGACCTGAGCCCTTTCAACCTCCATTTGGCAAGGGATGCAATTGCTGGGAAGCAAGGCATTTACATGTTTGGTGTCCAGAAGAGCTGGGAGTTTGCCCTTGGTAACTTTCAAGCAGTCAGCCAGTTCATCTTCCTTGAACTTCATTCTGATTTGCTTACTGGGTTCCAACAAGGGGGTATGAAGCAAAGTCACTTCCTTGTCAGTCATTGTTCCAACACCCACAACTTAGAGGGGTGGTCTTGTGCTTGGGGAATGTCCATGGCCTCACTTTCCTGCCTGTTCCCTTCTGTGGATAGGCCAGCCAAAGCAACAGCCTCAACAGGTGTTGACAAATCTTGTTTCATCAAGGTCACAATTTCCTCCATAGTGTAGCTTTTACCCTCTCTTCCTGCTTTCTGCTTGTTGGTGAGGAGCAATGCAAATCTAATACTTGTCTGGGAGAAGACCTTGTATTTCTGACCAAGTGGTAGGTTTGGATGGCTTTCAATAAGGCTTGTCCACATGGTAGCCAAAGACTTCTCAGTTTTCTCCAAGCTATCTTCATACCTTTTCCCCTTCAAACCAAGCACATCAGTTTTTGTGAGGAATCTGCAAAATTCCATCTACCAATTTGTTTGTTGTACAGTTGGTCACTGTAAGAGCCATTTTGGTGAATGGAAAGAAAGACTTCTTACTCCACTGGGTCTCAACAATAGCACGCATAAATTCTTCTCCCAAATACGGATTGTCACCATATTGTTTGTTCATGTGAGCCAGAAAGTCAATCAATGGTGAGCCCTTGCCCCCTGCAGGCCAAATGGATATATGGTTGTGTTCATTTGAAACTTCTTGGTATGCTACATATGTGAAATAGATACATACATATGTATATAGATGCATGTATATATATACATATAGCATACATGCTCATGAATGTACATATCTGGTATGACTTTGACCCCCCAAGTCCTCCAAAAAATATTGCACATATGTACCAACACAAGAGGCATAGCTCTGTAAAGGACCGCCCAAACAAAGTTCTTCTGCCAGCTTTGGCCAATCTTTTTTGCCACCATGGTGCTGGTATGCCAAAGAGATGGCAGACATGAGTTGCACCTCATTTTGTGTCCCACACACAGAGTTGCTGGAGCTCCCTGCACTCTCTGCATCTCTGGCCACTTCTCAGCCACTTTGGCCTGGACTATGGTGCGTTGCCAGCCCACCTCAATCATATGCTTGAGTTGTTTGTCATGGTTCATCAAGTGGGAACCAAGTTTCTGGTCAGGTCCTTGCAGGTGCTGGACACATGTTTTAGCCTTCTTGTAAGGGTTTGCAAAACAAAACAGTGTGGGATTTACTGCATGTAAGGAATCTCTCTTGGCCATTTGGGTGTGGAAGCATCCCTTGGGAACTTGCAGCTTGGTCAATGTTGAATTGAAACTGCTTCTTTCTAGTTGCTTTATGAGAAGACAACTCAAAGGCAACAGCGCCACTTAATTGCTGGAGGTCTGGATCAGCAGCAACAATTGCACCACCCTTCCTGTGGCATGCAAAAGGGTTCACACCTGTTCCACCACGATCCAGTGGGTGAACCATGAAGAGACATGGTGGAAATATTTGCTGGTAGGTAAGCTTGGACCCCAACAGAATCTCCTGAATCTGCCTGCATTTCTTCATAACTCCATCTTGGCTTTTCAAGACTGTTTCAACAGCCTCAACCACATTGTGTGGCAACATGACACTTCTTTCCAAAATACAAGCTATATTTGATCAGCAAGTTGCTTCAACACATATACAAAGATGTGAAATTGTAGCCAAAAGTGTTTAACTGGAAAACATCAAAGATGATACATACATATACAGCAAGCCACGTGCATAACATTTAAGCCACAACGCTTGACTTTTGGTTGTGTTGGCAAAAGGCTTGCATGGTTCTTCAGCCAAAAGGCTTGTTTTTGAGATAGTTTTGTTTCTATAGGGCATGAACAAGAGACATGTGGCAGCCACAAGGCTTGACTAAGATTGAGCACATGTTCAAACAAAAATGGTTGTGTAGCCACAAGGCTTGATTTGACACATGCATTCCTTCAAAAGCCACATGAGTGCGGTAGCCCAAAAGCTTGACTCCACCCAAAAGACTTAAAGACCCATGCATGGTGTAGCCCCAAGGCAGCTGAAGCAAAGCAGCAACTATTTTTCAACCACCATTTGTTGTATGCTCAAGTGCATGCCTTGCAATTGCAAAGCCATATATGCATTCAATTATAGGCTCCAAACTCTCTTTGTAAGCGCTTCACTGTTTCCCGTCTGAAACTATTTAAGCAGTTCCACTGCAAAGCCCTTTGTCTCACATGACACCTTAATTGTTTGACAAGTTGGGGGGAACAAAACTAAGCCACCAAACTATGGTTGATATGGTACTTGAACAATTGCAAAAGAATACAAATTACCAACATTGCTCAGCCACCAATCCATCCATCCACTTTCATAGGTTGTCGCCCTCCATAGGCTTCTATAGTTTTTTTTGTGGTCCAAACTTCCCAGGTTTCCATCAGCGCATGGTCCACAGCAGGCATAGGAGGAAAAAAGTTTAGCCCCAAGATTTCATGGGCTGACTTCCCTGAAAAAGCCAGCATGCAAAATGCTTTTTGCAATTTTGATCCTCTTCAAGTTGCTATGGAAATACATATGTTGCAATATTCAGTTTGCAACCACAATCATCAAAACCAACAGGTTTACAAGCAAACATGCATGTGGGAGCCCCAAGGCTTGATTGCATTGAAACATGCTCAAGCAAACAAAAGCCACATGGCTTGACCAAGGACAACTGTTCAATACATTAAATAGCCACAAGCTTGAGTTGACACCTGGAGACCTTCAAGGTATAAACCCTCACTCTTGGCAATGCGACATGCACGGCCATGCAAACAAACGCAATGAAGCCAGAAAGCTTGAAAGCATATTTCACTGATTATTTCAAGCAATCCTGAAGCCACAATGGCTCAAACACTCATGGTAACATTGCCTCCTTTGTTGGCATGGAATATGTTTGTTTGCTGCAAATTTGGTTAGCTAAAGGGTTAGCTAAATAGTTAGCAAATATGCTAACCATTTATCTAATTAGTTAGCTCAATTGGATACTTAAAAATCTAAATTCTTATACTAGTACACTCAATATGTTACAAACTTTGTAAATTTTGTAGAACTTATGATTAAAGATACATAAGTTCTAGAACATTTACAATACTTATACCATACATATACCATACATTTACCATATATATATATATATACACATATATTTACCACACTTAAAATGTATGTTATACACCATTTAAACTGTATAGTAACTTTAACAAACCCACGGTTTATCCCAGTAGGCAATTTCTGCACTTTGATCCACTATACGATGCACTCCTCCAGAAGTGAAGATATGCTTCTAGCATCTATTTCATATTGCTAGTACGCACCATGACTGAGTACTTTGGTTTTGTACGTCTGCCTGTAACTTGGCATTTGTATCCGCTGTGATCTGGAGGTGCAGGGTTCTACGTAGTGTGGCAGACTCCTTGGCACGTTGCGCGCGGTCGGTATATACAGCACGTTGGGCGGCTAACTGCTCCTCCAAATCTGCAACCTTCAGCTCGGCCCAAGAAGAGTCCTTCACGGCATCCGTCACAAGTCGCCTTGACAAGCTAATACACCCAACGTAATGTGGCAGACTCCTTCTCACCGAGCGCACTTTGCGCAATGCATTGGTCGTAGCGTGTCTTTGCTGCATCAATTCGAAATCCAGTATACGATTCCCTCCTCCAGAAGTGATGGTAACATAATGGCTACCAAGAAGAGCCCTTCACGGCAGCCGTGACAAGCTCATACTCCCAACGTAATGTGGCAGACTCCTTCTCACCGAGCGCACTTTGCGGACTGTATTGGTCGTAGCGTGTCTTTGCTGCATCAATTCGAAATCCAGTATACGATTCATCCTCCAGAATGATGGTAACATAATGGCTACCAAGAAGAGTCCTTCAGGGCATCCGTCACAGCTCGTCTTTACAAGCTAATACACCCAACGTAATGTGGCAAACTCCTTCTCAGGTCGTAGCATGTCTTTGCTGCATCAATTCGAAATCCTGTATACGATTTACTCCTCCAGAAGTGATGGTAACATAATGGCTACCAAGAAGAGTCCTTCACGGCATCCGTCACAGCTCGCCTTGACAAGCTAATACTCCCAACGTAATGTGGCAGACTCCTTCTCTCTGCATTGGTCGTAGCATGTCTTTGCTGCATCAATTCGAAATCCTACTATACCATTCACTCCTCCAGAAGTGACGGTAACATAAGGACTACCCGGCCCAGTGTGGAGATATTGGAAGATATGCTTGTATCATCTTGTCAAGAGCGCGCAAAGAGTCATCCATTTCATATTGCCAGTACGCACCATGACCGAGCACTTTGGATTTGTAAGTCTGCCTGTAACTTGGCATTTGTATCGCTGTGGTCTTGAGGTGCAGGGCTCAACGTAACGTGGCAGACTCCTTCCCATCTAATGCACGTCGCGCGCGTTCGGTATATACAGCACATTGCGTGGCCAACTGCTCCTCCAAATCTGCAGAGTCCTTCACGGCGTCCGTCACAACTCGCCTTTTTAAGTTAATACACCCAACGCGCCTTTAAGAAAGACTAAGACTGCTAAATGAATGCCATGACTTCTCATTTCAGTATCCTTGCTTTGATCATTGGGGTTTTTACAATAAGAAGAAGAGAAGGACTAGGAAGAGTGTTGTTGTAATCTTAACGCAGATGACGGTTCTGCGGTCGGGTTAGTGGTTCTTTTTTCTGTGCTACTTCATTTCTGCAGTCGGGTCAGTGTCGCTGAGTTGCAGGTTCTGAATAATTTTTTGCGGCAATGAGGTGACAATGAGGCGGCGATAGCATTTTGGCAGACATGTTTGCAATTACTGTCGGGCTTGGCCCTGAGTGAGCCGAAGTGGTGAACCAACATTATCGAACAATTTTTGCACAACGTATTCCACTTTTTGCACCAACATTATCGAACACATATCGCATGGCACTGGTAGTAGGGTTGCTTGTAGGAAGCACAGTTTAACGACTGAAGACACAGTTTGTTTGTTGGGTTTTTGCCAGAAAGGCACAAGAGATACACAGATACACGGACATACTTTCAATTTAAACATCTTTTTAAGACAAGGAAATATATAAGTCCTTACTTAACACACAGATTCTGTTCAAGACACTATCAAATCTTTCTACGGTTTCCAAAGAGACATGATAATTTGGTGTGACGTTGCAGTCCGCCACAGGACAAACATTCAATGCAGGAAGTTCATTAGCAGAATCAGCGTACACATGTTAGGTTCTTTAGACGCAGCATTTTTCAAGAACATGTTTTCAAGTTGGTCAGGCAATTCCTTGGGTGTGGCGATGCGGCCTGCCTCGGGAGGAGCTTGTGACGCCATGGTTGTGTCGCCGACGGAGATCACATTAAAAGCTGGTCGCTTGGAGGTAGCTAAGAGGCTCGTGGGCAGAGTGATAGAAATAGAAACAACTGACGACATGTTTTCTTGCTATCTCCTATGCGGGCCCACTCGCAAATATTCTTTGCATTTGGAAGCATGGCAAGAATTGGTGCGCGTGGCCAAAGACCTTTTGCCTGAAGGAAAGCTAGTTTCCATATCGAATGTTGCTTTAGCTCTGCGCAAGGCTGACAAAGGGAAGTGGTCATTGTCTGGCTGTAGGATGGTCATTCGTTTTGATAAAGATTTGCAGGTCAAGGTCTTGGATGAGCCAGGAGATGATGTATTTGTCCCTGGTTGTGATAACCTACTCTTGAAAGACATTCCGAAAACAACTCCCACAACCAGTCTTGAGGCAGCCGGGTGTTTGCGGGAGGGTGCCATTGCGGTGCGTGTGTTTCACTTGGAGATAGTCCAGAGGCCAAACGCAGAGCAAGCAGAAAAATCAATGTGTAAATTAAGGGTCGTGGAACAGCGACAGCAAGGCCCAAGTTACGAAGCCGACATTTTGGTTTGGGGTGCTGACGCATGTTCTCGAATGCCGTCAATGCAAGTCAAGTGTTTATATGATATTTGTCCATTGAGTGTTGCAGTTGCGACTGACAAGCATAGTTTTAGTCTGCGGTGGTTGCGAAGCACGAAGGCTGTTTGCGTTGAGGACGCTGGCACGTATGACGATGCGGTCTGCGTGCAGCCCACTGTACATTTGTCTCATAATTAAAGGTCTGGGCAGACCAGACTATAAGTCACAAGAAGCTACTCTTATCGCTGCAAGTACTCTGGCTCCTGAGAAAGGTTGCCAAAAAGTCTCTGCTAGTGACGTTTGGGAACTCCCCTTTGTAACCGTACTTGACGCAGTCAGTTCAGTTGATAAATTGCCTATTTATGAAGGCTGTTCTACGTGCTTTAAGAAGTCGTGTTCACATAGTGTGCCCAAGAGAAGTTGCTACAATGTGGAGTTTCACATTTGCGATCACACAGCCACGGTGGAGATGAAGGTTTGGACTTCTGTGATGGATGTAATCTTGAGAGCATGTGGGTTTGAAACACCTGAAAAAGGTGTTCTACGACCAAGATAAAGTCGTAGAAATTCTTCGATCCAAATGTTGGTCTTGCCGCTGCATCATAGTTGAGGAGGCTGCGTATGGCAATCGTCCTGAACGAAATCGTCTTCAGATGGTTTCTATTCTTGAACAGTCTTGGAAATTACAAAACGAAAGTTGTTTACGTTAACTCCCGAGTATTTTCGTCCAGGTTTGCCATATGTCTTTGCGCAAGAGGTCCAGGTCGATGCTGCCGACCAAGTTTTGGACCAATCAGATAGACATTTGGATATGGTTGAGATGGTAATCATGGTGCAAGGCACTCCTACACAAGAAGGCAAACCGACAGAGCAAGGAGCAAGAATCGTGTTCAATTGCGTGGATTATGCTGACCCGCGAGGCAAGGAGCAAGTGTTTGCAGTGATGTGGGTTGTCGCTATGGGCGACATGCTATCGATTGCTCGCCTTCCCGATAAGCATATCATGCGTGTTGTGGCACAGCCGTGTATTTCCGACCAAAAAAATCACCAAGTGGCTCGTCACTTTCTCCGCTGCCATGGCAAAGGAAGATGTAGATGCTTGGCGGGCACGAAAGATTTGGCAGAAAGAAATTGCTGCTGCAACACCAAAAACGAAAATGGTTATAAGACACAAGAAATTCTGCAGTCGCCCAGCCATCGTACTTTTTCACATGATAGCCTGTAACATATGTAGAGCATGTCACTTTATGCGACTGTGTGCAGTTGCGTGCCGCAGTCAAAAGAGCGGGGGTGAAACGTGAGGATGACTTGCAGAGCTGATTTGAGTTCTTGGCCGCTTTCTTTCGTATGTCGTTGCGGACTGCGAGAAGATATAGACAATGCGAGAAGCACTGCGGGCTCTAACTGTCGTATGTCGTTGCGGACTGCGATGGCAGACTCGTGGTGCAGCGTAAGTTTCAAGCGAAAATTTTCGCGACAGAAGTTTTGATGTCCTGGCCATAGTCTGGTTGTGACAAATAGATTTGTTTTCATCACGGTCAAAGCCGGGACATTGAGCTTGCCCTGAACCCCCGAGAAGCTGTAGAATTGAGCTGCCAGCTCAGTTTTGGAACCAGCAGCTCAATTTTACAGCTTCTCAGCAGCCATAAAACAGAGCTACCAGCTCAATTCTACATCTGGCAGCCTTGTTTTAGAGCTTCTAAAAACGAGGTGGCAGCTCAGTTTTACAGCTTCTGACGTTTTTCATGTTGGTAGGGTAGAAGCTAGAAAATGAAGCTGCTGCAGCAGCTCCATTTTGGAGCTTCTCAGCAGCTCCATTTTGGAGCTTCTCAATTTTTGGTATTCCTGCACCAAAATGTGTAAACAGGTGCTGGCCTGAGTAAGGCCATGGTTGTTGCTGAAAGGGAAAGGCTGAAGGGTGTGGATGTAGACTAGAACTTGTGGAGCTGGTGCTTTTGGTGCTGCACGTAGCTTGCCTGAACAAGGCAGAAGTTTCACCCACCACCAGAACAGCAAGAGCTGCATTTCTGAGAAAGAAAAAATAAGAAGATTACTGTTTGCAATTTTCAAATTGAAGCCACAGTCACATGGGTGATTCATACACACAGGGTGTCATCATGCTTTGTTTCTGTGAATCGATTGAATTTTTTTGATTAGATAGATTGAATCATTTCTGTAATTAGATAGATACAATAATTTCTGTGATTAGATAGATAGAATAATTTCTGTGATTAGATAGAATAATTTCTGTGATTAGAGAGATAGAATATTTCTGTCATTAGATAGATTGAATCATTTCTGTGATTAGATAGATAGAATAACTTCTGTGATTAGACAGATAGAATAGTTTTTGCGATTAGAAAGAAAGAATGTGAATGTACAGTGAAATCATTGAGCTTCTTTTTTGCAAAATTGAAGATGTGCATCTGCAGGCATTTGACCACAGCTCAAACTCTGTTGTGTTTGCCTTTTGTTTTGTGCTGGTTCCAGCTTCCCTGAAGAAGGCATGTTGCAGTTTTTGCTTGCCTGTTTTGTGGCAGCCAGTCAAGCAGGCCTGACTGTCCCTGGCATTGGGAGGAATTCATCTTCCCAGTCATCCAGCACTATCCCTGAGGAGCCTGGGAGTTCCTCATCTGCCAGTGGCTTGCCTGGAGGTGGCAGCAGAAGGCAAAAATGCAAATAATATGGAGCAATGCCACCAGATGCTTGGAAGCTACCTTGAAAGAAAGAAGAGGTTTGATAACAGAGGTTTATGATATCCAATATCCTGATTGGCTGGACGACAACACCCAGCCAGTGAATGAGTGGAGAGACAGAGCATTGAAAGAGATACACTCTCTCAAAAGAACTGGGAGGATGACCACTCAACAAGGTACTGGGCAGACAAGGTCCTGGAGCTGTCCCTGTAAGCAGTGGTGGTGCCAGTGGCTTGCTTGCAGAAGGCACACAACTATCAGCAATCCAGGTTGCTGTGAATGTACAGCAGGAGGTTGGACAAGCCCTTGCTTCATTGCAAACTCCCCTGACCCAGAGCAGCGCCACAAGACCTCAGTGAGATGGATGTGGTGGATAGCAGGCAAATTAAGTCCGAACCACCTATGCCCATGGTAGAAGAGCAATGTTTGCAGGGTGCCAATGGCTTGCCTGAAGAAGGCATTGGAGGAGGCCCATCTCTGCAGGCTGGAGGGCAGCAATTTGCTGATGTCAATGGCTTGCCTGAAGAAGGCATTGGAGGAGGCCCGCAGAGATGCAGGCTGGAGGGCAGCAATCTGCTGGCGCCAATGGCCTGCCTGCAGAATAGGCATTGCAGGAGGCCAATCTCCACACACTGCAGGCATGGATTCTGGTGCTAGTAGCTTGCCTGCACAAAGCAGTTTTCAGACCCCATGCTTGGTTGGCATATGGTCCAGGAACCTTTCCAGGACCTGTGTAGAGTTGCTGTTTGAAATCCAAGGTCAAATTGACCCGAATGATCTGTAAGGTTGCTGGCTTGGAATTGGCCCACTGGTGCTGGAGTAGCTTGCCTGAAGAAGGCAATAGTTTTTTTTCACCAAGCTTGGACCTTCTCAACTCCCACAATGGTCAAAAAAACGCGTGCAGGGCAGAGGTTGGGGTGAAACTGTGGTATCTTTCCATGGGGGAAAGAGCCATTTTTCATATTTGATTTTTTAATTTTTCATTGCATGACTTTTCACATTTGAAATTCTGATTCACTGTGGTGTTTTTCCATGCAGAGATTCCTTGAAGGAAATCTTTTTCTCACCAAAGAACAATTGATAGCATTTTTTTGCCAATTGATCTTCAGACCACCAAAAAAATCCAGGATCTTCAGACCCCCAAAACCCAGGATCTTCAGACCACCAAAAAAATACAGAATTTCCCATGGAAGTTTTTTTTCAGGTTTCCAAGGGTGAAAAAGTTCATAAAAAAGTTCCTATATGAACTTTTGAAATATGAACTTTAAATGTATTCCTTTCATAAAGAAGAAATGGTAAGTTCATATAGGAACTTTTTAATGAACTTTTTTCTTTCTGCAGCCTCCTGAAAAAATGAGGCGCCAAAAAAAACAGAAAAAATCTGCAGCCATTTTTGCCTCAAGTTTGTTTTGCTCCAGAAATTGCTCTAGTAGCGCTTGCCTGCAGATAGGCAAAGGTGCCCAGCTGTAGCTTGCCAGAAGATGGCACCAAGTCAGTCTTCTCTGAAGAGGCCTGCTGCAACTTTGCATGGCGCACCGAGGACAAGCAAAGAATCGAAGGCAGCTCAAAGTCCAGCTGTGAAAGCTGAGCCCAAAAGCCCAGCAGCTCCCAAGGCCTGTGCTGTTCCCAAGGATCTCCCCAGGACCCCCCAAGATGAAGCTAAGAAGATGAACCAAAAACTCAAGACTTTGAAGCAGAAGGGAGACAGCAGCTTGCTTGAGAAGTACAACAAGTGTCACAGCCAAGCAGAGAAGCGCAATTTTTACTATAATGTGTACATGCTAGATCCCAGTGTCAGTGCTAAAGCTGTCCTGAAGAAGGACTTGGACATGCAGGGAACAGTGACCACAAAGAGCTGGCAGTAGCTGCAGTAGCTGGGCTGGAGGAGCGGCCCCACGAGGACCCTGAGCTTGCTAAGCTAGGGCTGAAACAATACAAGTTCTATGCAGGGCCTGGAGCTCAAGGAATCTGTGGCAGAAGTGGACACAGATGACTTCAATGCCATGCCAAGCAAGTGATGATTGGCAACAAGAAAGAGAAAGAAGCTAAGGAGGGTGAAAATGCTGAGTCAAAGAAGGGTGAGGAAGAACCTCTTGCAGATCAGTACAAAACAGCCTACAAGAAGGCAAAGGCAGCCTTGAATGCTGTGAGCTCTGAGCTGAGTGGCTTGGAAGTGGTGGAAGGAAAGTTGGCAGAAGTGTTGGGCCATGACAAAATGAAGGTGGCCTACAAAGAGCAGCTGGAGTACAACGTGGGGTTGCTCAAGAATGCCAGGCAGGATGCTTTGAAGCGCTTCAAAGCCTTCCCTGGAAAGGCAGATTCTGGAGACGGTGCCAAGGCTGAGAAAGATTTGGAGAAGGTGAAAGAATTCACAGAGGAATGTTTAGCTGAGCTCAAGAAAGTGAAGAAAGCCACTTCTGCCATACATGCTTGAAAGTGCAGAAGGCCTACCTGGATTCTAGCCTTGCAATGTCCTTGGCCCCCGTTGACAGCAGACCTTGAGCAGAAAGGATGAACAAATGCAGCTGACCAAGCTAGGTGCGTGCTGACTTTCTTGCATACTTTTGGCATTTGACTGTTGTTTTTTGACTGCAGCTGTTTGGCTTTCAGTTCCCCAAAATCAGTAAGGATTCAAAGCTGGTGCTCTGGCTTGCCTGAAGAAGGCATGGGGTTTTGACACCACTTGGCACTGTGGTTGCTTGCTCCTGCCTGCTCCTACTTTACAGTAGTGTGAAGCCTTACGGGGGGGTTGGTTGCCACGATTTTTTCCCCAATAATTTCACAACCATTAACCAACAAATTTTCCAACCAAATTTTCCAACCAACATTTCCATCCAACATTTCCAACACATTTTTCCATCCAACATTTCCATCCAACATTTCCAACCAACATTTCCACCCAACATTTCCATCCAAATTTCCAACGCATTTTTCCAACATTTTTTCCAGCCAACCTTTCCACCCAACATTTCCCAACCAAATTCCCCACCCAACATTTCCAACCAACATTTCCACCCAAATTTTCCATCGCATTTTTCCAGCCAATTTTCCAACCATTTTTCCAACCAAATTTCCAACAATTTTCCACACAATTTTCCAAACATTTTTTGGGGAAAAAATCTTATTACAAATATCGTGGCAACGAACCTACCCCTAAGGCTACTCATAGAATTTTAGGATAGTAAAATCATTTCATCTTCTCTCTCTTCCCATCAGGTTGGGTTCTCAGTCAAAACTTCGTCCAGAACAACAATACTAAGTGCGCCTCATCGGTGGAGTGGTGGGGCAACCGTATTGGTATGTCATTTTGAAGACATGGATACATTTGAATTAAGATATTTTTTTTCGTCAGATGGCGTTTGAAAGTTTGTTTCTCTTCTTTAGCAGTGACCTCTCAATTCGTGAAGCATGTGCCGATTGCTCTTTGCTCTCTCTCATTTGTTTGCCATCATGGTGCTCATCTTTGTGAAGCAGAATGACGCTGACACCCGTCCTCGTGCTCGCAAGGTGGAAGCAGGGCAAATCATCAACCTTGCTGGGTTGGATGCCTTGGTGGTGGATAAACCGTCCAAGGAAGACCTTGAGAAGGGCATGACCAAACAGCAGATGCTTTCCATTATCCATGGACTTGGTATGCGCATCACCCATGAGGGTAGGGCATCAAAGGGCGTGATTGCTGATTTGATTTTGGAGAATTGGGACAACAAAATCATGTCCAAAGTTCGTACTGTGTCTTCTCAACCTGCTTCAAGTGATGATGCTCAGACTTCGTCATATCCAGTCAGTGCTGTGCCTACTACTACTGATGCTCAGACTTCGTCATCTCCAGTTGGTGATGTGCCCGTTGCTACATCTCCTCCTCTTATTCAGACTGTGGAAATTTTCAGTTCAAAGGATTTCCGCAAGACCAAGCAGGAGACCACTGACGATAAGAAGAATGACGATGAGTATCCAGACATGTTTGAATTTCTTTCTTGGCATGACCCCTGAGCAATTCGACTTCTTCCTTCGTGATGAGTCACACTTCTTTACCAATCCGAGAGAAATTGCCATTTTCTTGGGCAAAACTCATGGCAAGCATCTGTTCAACATCACCGTTGAGAAGTGGGTGACAACGACTGAGATGGCAAAGGTGGAAGTCATGAGGCATATCAATTTCCTTGCCAAGGACACCAACCGCGAGATCATTACCATTGATGACTTTATGCTTTCGGATGGACACAACATCTTGAAAGACAATGTCCCCATCCTTACTGGTGTTTGTGCTCTCTACATTGTGCTTCGTTTGCGTGGTGGTGCTTTGGGTGTGAAACGCCTTGAGAAAACAAAGACAAAGGTTGCTGATACAACAAAGGCATTACAGGCATCAACAAGCAAAATTGGACATGACTTGAAAGTAGTTCCCATCGTCCAGAAGATTGAAAAGACCTTGGATGACTTTTCCAAGTCTATCACCAACGTGGGTGTGGCAAAGGCAATGACCAACCAGATGAAGCAATTGTGTCAAACATCTCCACAAGTTGCTCAGGAGATTGTTGCCTACTTAAGTACTTCACAGTCAGGAAGTGCTGAGGTGAAAATCCGCTACATTGCCGAGAAGTTCCTTCAGTGTGATGGCATCACTGAAAAGGTTGCTGAGATGAATGCTGTCAGTGAGAGCGTCAAACTGGTTGTCTATGGTGCTTTTCAGCAACTCGTCATTGAGAACTCAAGTAAGAAGGGATACACCATTGCCACTTTTCGTGACACTTTGGACATGGTGCTCAACATGCGTGATGGCGATGATGCCATGTTGTAGGATTTCAGTATCCTCGGCATTTTCTGCTGTGGAATGACGACCTGCTTTGTAAATCCTGAAATTCACGTACTTGGTAAGTGAAATACTCACTTTCTTAAAAGTGAAACATTCACTCATCTGAAAGTGAAACATTCACTCATCTAAAAGTGAAACATTCACTCATGTAAAAGTGAACTATTTGTCATCTAAAAGTGAGACATTCACTACCGAGAGTGAAATTGCGTTAAGTGGGTGGCATGTCAATTACAGCTGTCAAATACCATGATTTGCTAGAGTTTGTGGGAAAAAAATGTGAGTTGTTCATGTTTTTGGTGAAAGGTTTGTTTCAGCAGGTGATGTATTCAACAATCATTTGTGAGATACTTCGTATACATGAAATTGCTTATCTTGTCGTTGAGTCAGGTACATCTACAAATGTTGTCGTGGGAACTCAATACAACCAGAGTTTGAAAAATGTGACCTTATCAAACAGTCTTCAAACTTGGACTTTGAACTTTTTTTCAACCAGAGAAGGAAAAGCGTGGCATTGCCAAACAGCCTTCAGAACTTGACATTTAGTGACACTTGTATTTTTTTGGGGGGGGAGATCACATACATAGTACATCACATATCCACATACCCCCATATATTTATATATATTCCCATTCATTTGTTCATCCTGCTTGTCAGAAGGTTCAGAAAAGCAGTCCGGAACCTTTCAAAAAGGGGTTGGTGGTTTTTAGGTTGTAGGATATAAGATATATAAAAAATAAAAATTTATGGCAAATAGTTGCCATAAACGTTTCAAACAATAATCATAGCATCTTTTAAGTCCTTCTTGTATTTTCTAGTATCTACTTTATCCTTTGGTGGTTCATCACTGCCTTCTTCCAACCTCCTTTGTTCGTCCCTTTCTGCTTTTTTTTTTGAGTAATATCGTTTTTTAGACTGTTTCCTCGCCTCTTGGTATTCTGGTGTGTCCTTCATCTTGTGGTGATACAGGCGTTGATACAAAGACATTTGCTCCTTGATTTCTTCAATGGTCAATTCTTCAGGTTTTTTTGTTGCCATAATTACTAGTATAATACATATAACTTTATTTCTTGAAATACTTATCATAGTCTTATTTTTCATGGGTTTTAGTACTTGATTTAAAGAAATAACTTCATTAATTTTTAGATAAATAAGTATATGACCACAAAAAATATAAGAAAAAATATTAACTTTTTAAGGGCTTTGAGAGAGAGACACGCAGGACGTGTACCTACATCAATCCAACAAAAAATCAACAATGTAGTAGATTTTTTGAAGACAGAAAAATTAGTCAACTTACCACAGCAGAAAATCTTATCAATGGCATTGCCACGAACAACCAGAAACAAAGAGCAAAAGGGCTAAAACAGTATGAGAAAGCCATTGAAAAATATGAGAGCGCTACACCTATAACAGAAAGAATGAAAGCAACAGCAGAAAAAGCAAGAGAGGGCAGAGTAATTAAAAGAGTCAGAAAAACATTAAGAAGAACATCACAAGCATTAGTAGCATCAAGACCTACAAGAGCAGTTTCAAACAACAGAGGCTTTGGAGAAAGAACATCATATGCTATCACTTACATGCTTTTTACCAGTCAGGAAAGTGAAAAGAGTATAAGACCAGCCTTTAGAGTAAATGGGATACCATACTTTCCAATTTTTGCGGGTAGAGACCCCATACTCGCAAACATCAAAGTGGCACCATTCATAGAGACACTTGTTGAGAGAAGAATTACTAAATCTGATGAACATCCACTTTTTAAAAAAGTAATGATGTTTTTGAAGAGAGAGTTGGACAGTGTTATTGACCCAGATTTACTGAATTACGTTGATGCGATTGTCATTTATAGCTCCGAGCAAGTTGAAAGCACAGAAAATTTTGATGTGGAAGACGAGGACTTAAGGGAAACAAAAAATGTATCAATCTACAATTATTATCATGAAACATGGATAGACCCAGAAGAAGAAACAGTGAGAGAAGCCATACAAAACAAAACCTACAACGAGAATGAATGTTGGATAAACGCATTGCTAGAAACATACAAAGACACTGAACTGACAAGAGAGAAGAGAGGTAGTCTAGCAAAAACATTTTCAAGAAAAAAAATTAGAACTCCTAGATAGGACTGAGGAAAACGTCCATAAAGGAGCAGCAATCAAAGCAATGAAAAATGTATTTGAATACTTCGGTATCCCAGTTAAACCTTATGATACTTGGCTTGACACCATTTTTAGATTCTTTCCGCCAAATTACACTAAAGGGCATAGTAAAAAAATCTTCATGGCATTCATTGAAAACAATCATGTTTACCCCATCAATGACAATAAAGAAAGATTGTCGCAGTTGAAGGGTGAAAAATCACTAGAATTTTCAGCATCCAAAAATTTTTATATCAGTGATAAGACTGAACCACCAAAGTATAAAATGTTTTCTCATATAGATGAGCTACTGAAACTCACAGAGAAAGATGAATACCACCTAGTCTTCAGAGGCATTTGTTTGTATAGAGTCCTTTATCAACTTAAGCGAGCAGGATATGAACCTTACATCAGATATAGGGCTGGTAGTGTACCAGAGTTGAGAGTGAGATTTTACTATGAAAATCGTAAGAAGCCAGTGATTTATCATATGTATGATCAGAACTTGTCAAAAGACACCATCGACAGACAAGTCATCTCTAAAAATGAAGATAAATACAATAATGTAGCAGAAGCCATGTTTCGCTTCAAAAGAAAATTATTTTCACAAAGTCATATGTCATATTATGATGATGTAGATTTACAGATACTTGACGAATGTAGGACTACAGTTCCAATGGGTTATTTTCACGAAACTGTTGATGAAAAAGACCTAGTGGAGATAGATAGGACTAAAGCATTCACGTGGGCATTCAACAAAATAAGAAGAATACCAGTTTTCAATGCCTTTGACAGTTGGAAGCATTGGGACGACACACTTGATATAAACAAACTTTCATCCTTGACATTGTATAAAGTTAAAGTGAAGAGTGCCAACATCTTTTTCAACAAAAAGTATAATCTAATCTACGGCAAGTTTTTGAGAAAGATGGATTTGTCAGAAATAAAAAGCATTTACTACAAACAGCCTTCGTTTATCCACAAAGTGAATTATCAAAAGATTGTAGATGAACTTTGGGAAACTCCATTAGGTAGTAACGAAGAAGAAGACAAACAGATAAACAAGACAACTGCCAACGTCAACTTCTCAATGCTAGAGAAATCTAAAAACGTATCACAGAGGAGTGTCATCTTTAATTCATTGAAGGAGGCATGTCATTATCAAAGAAAATATGGAGGAAGGATATACGCCATACAAGAGGAATCAGAAATAATATATTATGATAGAGAAATTCGCGTTTATGATGATGCTGATGATGAAGATGATGATGCTGATGATGATGATGAAGAAGAAAAAGAGCAGGCGCATACACTGAATGAGGAAACAAAAGAAGGTGAAAAATTCTATATACTGAACACATCTGACCGTCAGACATTAGTGAATGGATACCGTTATATAAAAGAGTTTCAATATCACAATTATGCCATGTACGAGACCTACAATATATTAGTAAAAAATGGTATTGGAGTATGTAGTGTTAAAAGTGACGCATTCACCATGAACAAACATGACTTTGATAGAGTAAAAGGAAATCCGCATTACAGGATAATAAATACGCGTCGTGAAACAGAAATAGAATTGAGAGAACCTATTTTGAATTTTGAAAAGGGGATAGGCAATTGGAGAGTACCAGATACACCTGTCCACTTCCCACCTAAAAAATACAAATTTTCTTATAACAAACTTATCCCAATACCCACACAAGAAAATGAATCACTAGATGTGGTACATGAGTGGGAAACCGAAGACATTTGTAAGCAAATCATTGAGTCCAATCCGTGTATGATAAGGGCTAAATTCGCAGGGTCACGCAAGAGTTTCGTAGGAACTTACTTCCAAAAATTAGGTTATAATGTTCTCTTCGTAGTTCCTCATAATAGATTATCTCAAGAGATAGAAGGTGAAGCTACCACACTAAACACATTTTTTAGAATCCCAGTTAACAAGGGTGATGAATTACCAACCTTTGACCACTGTGCCTATGATGTGATTTTCTTTGATGAGATTTTTATGTCAAACATTTTTATTTACAATAAGATAAGGGAGTTTGTCAAGAACAACCCAAACAAAATTATCATAGGAGCAGGAGATACGAAACAACTTCAGCCAATCAATGATTTAACAAACACACAGTCACATGACCAATACGCCGACCAATGTATAGACAAAATTTTCAAGTACAATATTTATCTCAAGATTTGTAAGAGGGTAGGTGAGAAGGATAGGATAACTTTAGATGATATGTTCAATGACTTTTGGATAAATAGATTACCCATACAAGATTTCATTGAAAAATACTTCAGATACACTGATGAGATAAACACAGACCACATGAACATAGCCTATACCAATATCAGATGTAAGAGTGTATCGGATGAAGTCAGGAAGAAGTTAGGTAAAAAAAGTTTGTACGAAGTAAATGAAGAAATGATATGTAGATTGTATTTGAAGCATAATGGTGTAAACTTCAATGCCAATATACGTTATAAATTTTTTTGTAGAAACTCCAAAGGCATTATCATAGAAAACATCAAGACCAAGCAAAAACACACACTGACAGAAGAACTTTTAAACAAACACTTTAGATATGGATACTGTGCCACTGCGCACTCATGTCAAGGGGCTTCCATTAACAATAACATAACCATCCATGAGTGGGATAAATCCTATTTAGTTTCTAGGGAGTGGGTATGGACAGCATTAACTCGAGCAAGGGATTTTAACAAAGTAGCATTTATCAAGAAGGACAAGGCAGATGAGAAGATGGAAAAGCAATTGCTAATAAATTATCTCAAAAATAAGATAGATGGATACAAAAAACAAGATTTAAAAGCAAGCAGGGAGTTGAATGAAAAGAACTATGTAGATGTAAATTTCTGTATGGAAAGACTCAGGGGTACATGTCAAAAAGGTGGTGGTGATTTCCATATAGAAATTAAAAAGGGAGCATTGAGTAGCAACTTCACTTGCCAAAGGGTTGATAATGAGCTTTCGCATACCAAAGATAATTGTGTTGCCTACTGTTGTTATTGTAATTGTTCTTCTAAATAATTTTTCTTTTGTTTCTAAATATGAGTGATAGTAATAAACAAAAGATTATAAATGATATTTGTTTTGATAGAAGTGGGTTTGGTAGTAAGGCTACAACCCTAAAAGATGCCAGACAAAAAGATAAAACAATCACTGCTGATGATGTGAATAAGTTTTTCCGTGAAAATGTTGAAATGAAAAGGAAGCCTAGAGGTACAAACAGTTTCGTAGCTCCGTTCAACAATCATACTTATCAGATAGACTTACTTTTCATTTCAAAAGATGACATAGAAGCCCCTCAGAAATATAGAGGTGGTTTAGCGTGTATTGATGTCTTGAGTAAATATGCGGTAGTAGTGCCAATCAAAGGTAAAGACACAGTTGATGTCGTTACTGCTACGATGGAAGCATTACAAAAGATGAAAGCCAAACCTAAGATGATATACACTGATGATGAGAAAGCAATAGCAAGTAGTGATTTCAAACAGTATGTAGAAGATGAAGGCATTGAATTATACAGAACTAGGGGTCATCCAGCATTGGCCGAACGCTTTATTAGGACGTTCAAAGATAAACTTTTCAAACGGGTTGAAGTAGATGAAAAGAAAGGCAAAGAAAATATTGATTGGACTGACTACATTTTAGAAATTATGCTCACATATAGTAATAAAGATGTCCACTCATCTACGGGTCAAACCCCTAATGAACCAAGAAAGGACAAGAATGAATACAAATCAGTCATGAACGTATCAATGAAAGCAAAGAAAGAAAAGTTGTACCCTGAACTGAAGGTAGGTGATGAAGTAAAAATCATCAGAAAAAAAGCCATCACGGAAAAAAAAAGACTTCACACTTTTTAAAAGGTGAGTATACCGTGGAAGAAATTACAACAAAACTGAAACAAAACTATTACAAACTCACAGATTACCCAAGACCATTGATGAGACATGATATAGTAAAAGTGTAACTATCTTTGATATTTTATATCTATGTTAAATCTACTTTCCATTGACTTAATGCTTTCTTTTATAGTAGGCTTGTTCCAGAGTATTTTTTTTGACCATGCTCCGGCTGTTGTTAAATCATTCCATTTCTGATTAGGTTTGTGTCTTGCTATGTAGTTTTTCTTCCTTTCTTCATCCTTATGTTGAGTAAAATCAGAGTAGCCTGTAGCTCCGAATGAAACTTTTTTTACCTTCAACATAAGCATCATATTTTTTTTACGATTGCTTGATTTCTTTAACACTACTTCTCTCATATTATCATTATTTAGATTTTTTTCGTGGCGTTGTTTTGGCGCTACTGGCTGGGGATGATTATGGGGATGTTGGTTGAGGAATTGATGTTTGAGTTTGTCTTGATGAACCGCTACTAGATATTTCTATAACATCCGATGATGATGAGTTAATGGTTTGAGGTGGCGAACTATGAACACTAATAACTTCCTGCTGTTGTTCTTCTTCTTCTTCTGATTGATGTGGTGCTGAAGTTAAATCAACTAAAGCATCTGATAATGCCATCGTAAGATTTGCTGTAGTAATTGCGGTGTTTAAAGCAAACTCTGCTAGTCTGAAACCCCCTCTAGCCATTTTTGATGGAAAACCTTCACTGCCACTACTACTTGGTGGAGATTTTGAATCAGTGCCTTTTAACATTTGGGTATTCACTTGAACCATTTTATCATTTTTATTTACATTTGTGTTATTTCCATGTAAGATATAATCACCAACAATTTTATTTAATTCATCATATGTATCAACACCTTTGTCTTCAGTTCCAATTGTTTGTGTTGCTTTGTCTTGAGTTTCAGGAAATTGAGTTGACTTATTTTCAAAGGTTTTACTCCCATCATCTTCTCTGATGATACGGCTTCTTTTAGAAGTGTCCAGATGTGAAAACTTCAGATAATTCAACATATCGTCATCATCCATAACCTTTTTCTTTTTCAACTTGTTTTTAACCAAAATCATCTTTATTAATAACAATTAGATTTTATTATTAATAAAATTTCACCCAGTTAAACTGATGTTGAACTTCTACTCTTGTTCTTGTAATCTTTAATTCTTTCTCGTAAGAGTTTGTCATTGACTTCTGTTTTCCAACTACCGGTTCTTATCATATCGTAAGCAATTTTAGCAATTTGAGTTTTGAGTGATTTCCCTCCTCCTTTGCCTTTAACTTTAGTATTAGGGTCAAATTCAAAATCATCAACATCAACACCACGAAGAAACAACTGAAAGCGTAAAGTTTCTTCGTTCCAACTTCCTATGTTAGTAGCATATGATATCGTCTGTCTTGTTTTTGGAAGTGTTCTCTCTTGTGCTGGTGGTTCCACGCCTGCTGTTACTGGTTGTTCTTCGCCTGAAGGAGAACCAATAAAAATTTCTTCTGGTTCTTGACTTTGTCTTTGTGGACTTGGTTGTGTTACTGGTGTAACAGTTTCTCTTGCTGTTCCTCTTATCGTTTGTGGAGACATTCCAAAAATGTTAGGTAATTGTGGTCGAAATCGTCGTCTGTGTTCTTCTCCTGTTTGCTGTTCTCTTTCTATTGCTCTTCTTGCTCCTTCTTGTAACTGTGTTTGAATTGATACTGAACGAAAACTATCATCATCTGAAGACAAACCTTCAGTTGGTGTCTGTGGTATTGAAGAATAATTAACAGATGCGTTTGCTGTGCTAAATGTCCCACCATTGTTTCTTACATCTCGTCGTAATAAGATTTCTCTCATCTGTCTTTCTAAGATTCTGTTCTGTTCTTCCTTGAGTATGTCCAAATGGTCAGTCCCATCGAAGAAACTTCCCTGTGGGGTTTTCTTGAAAAACGTAGCATCTCTGTTTGGCAAAGCCCCTGTCAGTTGTTCATTTTCTGATATTAAATTTGCTATTTCATCATAGGTAGGGCGTCTTTTCAAACCATACTTGGCATATGGATTTTTTCGTTCCAAAGTAGCAGTAGCCATAGATAATATATATTTTACTTAGAAATTTTTCATTATCTATGTGAATTTCAACTTTTTGAGTTGGTCTATTCTATTTTTCATATGTTCTTGTGTAGCATAAGGTAAGTTGGGTCGTGAAAGTTCATTGGTAAGTCTGTCTATTTCATTTTGATAATTGGAACGCTTGTTGCTTTCCATCATGTCTTTTCTCAAACTCACCATCGCTTCACGGGCATTTCTTAACTTTAATTCTTTGTGTAAGTGTTCTAAATAAGACTTATCTCGCATGTCAAAAGGCGAATAGTCTATCAATGATTTATGAAGATGTGCCTTCGTCCCTGTTTTCTTGTTCTTCTTGTGATACTTGAACATTGTATATGTTAATATTTAGAAATTATTTAATCATAAACGATAGAACCACTTTCACGAATTTCCAAAACCGATTCGCTAATTAAATGTGTAAAGATTTCTTCAACTTCCTCACCAGCAGGTAAAGGGGCTTCGGTTCCCTTCAATTTAAAAGTGATTAAGCTTCCCATCTTAGTATTTATGCCAGTAAAATTAACATCAGCCATCTTCTCAAAACTCATTCCAATGATGAATTTATTTTCACGATACTGACGATAAGAAAATGACAAAGCATCTTGGTCAGGGTTCATGTAATGGATTGCCCGCCTTAAGTAATAAAATGTTTCTGAAAGAGACTGCGATTCAAATTCGGGATATTTTTTATTACCCAGTGGAATTTGCCAGCTTAAATTTCTATTATAATCTTGGAAACCTTTTCCATGTAAGTCTGGTGTTCCAGCATCTCCAGAGTCATTAATACGAGCATTGATTTGATTGTTGTAGAAATAATTCCAGCGTTTGTAAATATAATTATCAGGTAGATATTTTAAGTCCATAACTCCTTGTCTTGGAGTTCGGTATAATGTAATGAATGCTCCAGTAAGTTTAGATGAAGATTTAACTATGTTCATATTAATTTCAGTTCCAGCATTGTTGAAAGTTTGAGTGATGGTATGGTACATCGGAAAGACTAGTTTTAAACTAGACCCACCTAACAAGTGTGAAACAATATTGCTATTGACAGTGTTGTCTAAAGTTATTACTTCAGCCCTGATAATAACATTGTTCAATTCCCATTTCGTTGTAGTGTTGCCTTCGGCATCATTTCCTACAGTGTTTGTAAAAAAGTATCCATTTTCGTCATCTTGTCCTGCTACATTGGCACCGGTTGGAACTACAACAGGGTCACCTTCATTAGGCACGATTGTGAATTCTAACTCTAGAGGAGCATATCGCAACGGGAGATAATAATTACTTTCTAATAAGCCACAGCATGGCTTATGACTAAACCTAGCTTTGCCATTTGCCCCCGGAATACCAGTTAAACTATGGCGGGTATATTGTTTATCAATTCTACCAAAGTCATTTCTATCCCCGTCTACATTAACATTGACTGTCCCCGGAGTTCCACTTGTAGCCCCAATTTTCTCAAGCCCTATAGCGTAGTTATTATAATCACTGTCCCACCGTGGATTAGCACTGCTTTCTATATCATCCATGTCTCGGACGTCTTTAGGTTTAAATGAAATATATAGCTCGCAATGCCTATTATATTCTATAATATCCTGAACTAACTGACCACCTACTGTAGCCCTATATCTACTCAAGAAGCCGTGTAAGCCAGCCAATGGACGAAGAAACTTTGTCCTTGCCGTATCTGTATTTTGAATTGTAGCAAACACTCTAATAGATGACAAATCCAAATAAGTATTATCATCACCACTTAAATAAAACCTAATGTTTTTGTTTCCAGCGTTAGGGGCATAGACATTGCTACCTGATGGGAAGTAATTTACGAACCTTCTATCAGTGATGTACTGGCTAGTTTCTGGCAAGCCAAAATTTTAACTATTTATCATGGTATCTGAACTCTCAGCGACTATATTGTCCATACTTATATCTTTCAATTTAGATTTTTTTTTATTTTTTATTTTCTTATGTGATAAGGGTAAAGATAATTTTTTGTTTTCTATATTTTTTAAATTTGTTATACTATTATTTTCTAATTCTACCAATTCCTTTATAGAATTATTATAGTCTCGCACTGGTTCATTCATTTTTTTTTACTTTGTCATTTTTTTTTGTTAATTACTTGTGCCATTCTGGTTGTTTGTTATATGTAATTTTGTGATGAAACAATTTTAATATATCTTAGATATTTATTGATTTGGGTTTATCCCATTAGAAATTCTAGTGGATGGACTAATTCTAATCAACCCATTACCAGCAAAATTAGCAAACCCATGAGCAACCAAGGGATTCGTATCATTGAAGTCTGATGTTATAGCATATCCATCTAGAATTGAAACAGGGTCATTCGGATTTCTGAAACCTCTGTGTTTAGGGTCTTGTTTTCCTTTTCTTTTAGGTTTAACAGCCGGAGTGGCATATGTTGTTGTTTGATATTTATTTGGAAAGTTTTGATTAAGGGTATTCACTACTGCCGAGCCAAGGCTATGTCCAACCAGTCTCGTTATTTCAGGTGATTGCTCCAACATTTTTATGGCATCTTTGTATTTCTCTGTATTTTCAACATTTCTTGTCGGTAAATGGATTAAATCATCAAGTATGTCTCGTGTTATGCTTCCATCCCTCCCCGTCGTTCCACTTACAAAAAGACTTTTCCCTACCTTTAACAAACCAGATGGATTATCATAAGCATTTTTTAAACCTTGACGGTCTTCTAACACCTCTTTGTTTCCTATATGTTTTTCTTCTGAATAAAGCGTGGTGTTTCTTCTGTAATGATTGCCCAAATTCCTCGCGAAGTTGTTCATTCTTTTGTTCATATTATTTTCTTTATCTTTAGCATCATTAACCATTCTTTCATCTTGTATTTCACGAAGCCTATTGATTAGGCTGTCGTAGCTAGCTTTACCTATTCTTCCAGCTATCTCCTCTCTAGCAAATAAGTCCTCTGTAGTCCTACCTGCTTTTATTCTCCCTAATGCTTCTTCTGCTATTTCTCTTCCATCTATTCTTCCTATTCCTCCTAAAATTCCAATCATTTATATATAAATAGATTTTAAAATATTTTCTATCATTAAATCTATTTTCATGAACAGTAGATTAACATATAAAAAATGCTTCATTGATAGCTCGTATAGATTACCCCAGTCTCGTTCGTCATCTGATTTTATAATCGAACTTAATGAGAACATGGAATGCCCACAAGGGACGAGATTGTTTATCACAGAAGTTAGTATTCCAGCGGTTTGGAAAACAACTGAGGTAGGCTTTTACGAATATTTGTATGTGATGATTTTTGATAATACAGATACATTCGTAAAAAACTTTAGGATATATTTGGGGAATTAAATCTTTTTTGCCGAACAGTTGTCTTTTGATATCCATGTGGGTCTTAATAGCAATACCGAAGATTTAAATGCGGGTGGTATTTTCAATTATGCCTACAGTAGTGCTACAAGAACAGTTGAATTTAGTATCAAGGACGGACTGAATTGTAAGTTAAAAATTCCAACAGATGTTGAATTAAGCAACTATGTGAACGGAACATGGGACACCACTCAAGCAAACTACGACAACAGAAACCCAACATCAATTAACTATTTGTTGAGTGTTATGTTCCAACATCACCATTGACAACATGGACATCGTCTTATTTAAATCTAGTTCCATGTCGTGCGGTTTATATCAACAGTCCTGATTTGACAGACCATCATTACAACAGTCCAGCTAGTTATTCAAGTTCAATCATCAGAAAAGTTTTAGTTGATAGCCAGTTAGGTGGCATCATTAATGATAATTCTACTCCGCTACATTCAGACTATATCGATGTCTCTAACAAAAATTTGAAACGCATTCAATTCAGAATTACCGACGACAAAAGCAACACACTGAACCTTTATGACATCCCCGTTCAATTTAGTTTGGTTTTTGAACATCCTTCATATTACAATAATATAATAATATTCTATAAACTTTCTACTGTAGAACAGTTTTCTAACATAATAATTTGACAAGTAACATTAAAGTTGTTGATATTAATGAAGAAGCAAAACAAGAAAACGAAACAGTTGAACCAATCCAAGAAGAAGTGAATAATGAACCAGTCATTGAAAATGTTGTTGAACCGCCAGAGGAAGTTGTAAATGAACCACCTGAAGTGAAACCAGAACCAAAAAAGAAACAACCACCAATACCCCTAGACCAACCAGTGAAACAAAATGTAAGACAACAAGACAAACTAGTAGAATGCCCCCAATGTGATAAACAGATGAAATTAAAAAGTTATAGGTATAAACACGAACTGACTTGTAAAGGCAAGCTAGAAGACATCCCAAAGAAACCTAAAGCGATGCCAAAACCCAAAGTACAACCAGTTCAACAACCAGTTCAACAGGTAGTCCAACAACCAGTTCAAGCAGTTCAAAATCAAATCGTTCAACCAAGAAATCCATTAAGTGATTTAACCAATCACTACCAATTATTACAACAACAATTTATACAACAGAAAAAGGAAAAATACAATGCGTTATGTCAAAATATGTTTGTTTCACGAAGTAAAAAAAGATAATAAGGATTTTTGATATAATTATTTTCTAAAATAATTATATCATTATGTCAATAAGTTTGGATGGACATACAAGTTTTATAGGAACTGAATTCATCAAATTATTGAATACAGGTTCATCTGATTTAGCAACCGAGGAGTATGTCGATAATGCTGTTGCCAATGGTGGTGGTGGCGGTGGTGGCGATGGTTATACTCAAGCGGAAACAGATAATTTATTAAATAATAAATTAAATATTAATAATCCACAAGACATAACAGGAAATTTAAGGTTAGACCCAACAAATGGATTAAGTAAAATAATATTAAATGCTGTTTCACCACCTAATGCTAATGATGATTTTTATTGTAATGGTAATGCTCATATTAATGGAACTTTACGAGTATCAGTATTAACAAGTGATGGTGATGTAAATTGTGATGGAGTTAATGCTGATGTATTCAATTCAAATGTAATAACAAACGATATTATTTTTAATCATAATGATATAGAATATCAAAGGTTTAGTGTTTCAGACGATAGTTTGAACCTTTCAAAAGATTCAGATATGAAATCATCAACGCTTAAAACAAACACTATATCAACAAATGGAATAAATAATTTGATTTTTAATGTTGATACTTTAGGAGAATTTTTCAGATTTAATATTAGTGATACTACCGTTAGAGTTCCAGATAATAGAAGTTTTTTATCACAAAATATTTTCACTGATATAATCAAACCTTTAGCATTTGCTAATGATGTAGTATTTAGTGGTGGAAATTCTACAAACGACGCATATGAAGAATATTTACGATTAGATGCTTCAATTGAAAAAGTCAGTGTTAGTAAAAATATTGATACAAGTGAAAATATTTATATGAATTTGAATAAACGATTTTATTTAAATGATACTGTCGGTTCTGAAAGATATATTGTATCAACTTTTCGTTCGGGCACTCCATCATTTAATCAGTTAGATATAGTAAATGAAAATTCAAGCAATGGGAGAATACGACTTATGATTGATACAGAAGAAAATGTTATAATTGAAAATTCACAGTTATATTCTAAAAGAGTTATTACAGCAGTCGCAGGAGTTAAAGGAAATTTAATAAATACGAATGGTATATTAATTTATCATTCCAAAGGAATGAGATAGAATATTTAAGATTTGATACAACAAATGATAATATAACTTGTAGTAAAGAAATCGTAGCAGGAGGCAGTATAAAAAATAATAGTTTTGATAGTGATGGAGATAGTGATGTTTTTTTTAAGAGGAATGATGTTCAATTTTTGGCATTAGATAAATTTACAGAAGACACTGTAGAAAGGGAAGCGATTAGATGTAGCAAACAATTACGAGCAAATGGAAATATATTAGTTAATAGTTTACAAATTAACCAGTTCCCAGTTGGAATAGAATACTGTGATTTTAGATTAGAAAATGCTGATAGTATAATGAGATTTTATGCTGGCAATTCAACAAGTGTAAATTTTCAAATTACAATTGATGGACTTACTTTAGGACGAGTAGCAACTTGTAATAGTGGTATAAAAACATGTAATTGATACAACAACCGATACTGATTTAACTATTAGGAGAAATGGGACTGATGTATTGAATATTTTTACTTACACCCCTACGAACGGACCGTCTTTCATGGTAGATGCTCAATCAGATTGTGGTATTTCTTCATCGTGGTTGTTTGCCATACTTTTGCTAATAGGTCGGCTAATTCAGACACTTATTTCAGAGGTGCTATTCCCAATGGTTTAATTAGTGGTAAAGTTTATATGACATATTTACACACCACAGAAACATTAGATTTTGATTGTTCTATTGATAATACAGGTCGGTCAGTTATAGGAAACATATTAGATACAACAGTATCAGATGAAAGACTCAAAACTAATATTAAAGATGTTGAAATTAATTTGTCAGAATACGTTAAAAGTGTCAAAGTTAAAACTTTTGAATATATAGATGAAAAATATCAAAATAATGATAAATATGGATTTATAGCACAGGAATTACAAAAGCATTTACCAAACGAATTAAATAATATTGTAAAAGAAACTAAACCTAAAAAAGATGAAGGTGAAGCATATTTAAGTATTAATTATATGAAACTATCAGTTGTTTTTCAGAACAGGGGACCACGAGCGTGCGCAAAATGCACATAAAATGCATGTCAATGCAAGCAAACCTTTGGCTAATGCATGAACTCAACCCTCTGGCAAACATTACTCCAACACACAAAAATCTTCTGCATGACAAAAAGCAAGAAAAAACAAAAACCAAAAAAAACAAAAGAACCGAAAAAAACAAAAAA
>DF241397.1:87528-161234 GCA_000507305.1 Breviolum minutum Mf 1.05b.01 | reverse complement strand
GACGGTCAGAAGATTGCTTCCAGTCAGTCTGCGAAGTTGAGAGTAACAGAACGGATTTCAGGAGATGAGTTGTATGTGTACCCTCACCTGACCCGATCAGCCTGACATAATGAGAAAACTTTGTGATCGACAAGATGGAAACCGGGTGAGCGCAAAGTATGACATTTGGATTTGGCTTTGGCGTTTTCAAGCGAAGGATGCTGAATAGAGGGAGATGTATGACAGGCGTGATGTGAAAATGGAACTTTGTCAGGAGCTGTTGATGCTGCTGTCTCAGACGAGGCGGAGGTCTTGATGCTGAAACAAAGCGTAGTTCTTCAACAAATTGGCATCACATACTGTCTTGAATTCACTCCCAGACTGCTTCACTTCTGGAGCTAGATGACAACCCTCACCTGACAACCTCCACCCAACATGTCATGGTGGGGATCACTCAAAGTAAAGTATTTTTTTGTTTCTTTGTTGTGTTTTTGGATGGTAGATCCTATCAATACTTTCATTCACATTTTTCTCTCCAACATGGGCATATTTTATAGACCCTCTTGCGCCATATGCAAAATGCGAGTTTTCCAAGGTAAAGAGGTGGGATGAACCAGTCCAGTATCAATGTAAGGTATCGGCTATCAATTTCCAACTTCCATCAAGATAGGCACATTGTGTTAACTATGTCTAATTTTAGAATTGTGTTTTATCAGTTTTATCCCAACGTACCTACATCAAACTGTTGGGTTTTGAAATGTTTTGAATTTACAGATGGACGAGTTGGTAGTGGAAAAACTGATGCCCTCAACTTGTTTATTGTTGCATTTGAATCGTGATTCTTTGCAAAACCATTCATCCCACTCCTTGAAAACCAGTTTTGATGACTACCAGGAATTGGAATTGCATCTCATGGTCCTGAGTGCCTTCGATAATGGCCCTGGGAGGGCGGCAGGATGGCCCACTTCGAAGCAAGGTGGTGCATAGGTGGATCCTAGCGATGAAACACATTGGAGATGATTGAGATAGGTTTGTTTACGTCGGATGGGTGGAGAGCCACGGTGTTGGAGATGATGAGTTGACATGAATGTATGATGATATCTGATATCTAATGATTTGTTTCGATGATTTATGATGATTTGTTTTGATGATTTTGGATGTTGGTGAATTTTTTGAGTCTGTGTTGAAAAAAACTGTGTTGGAATGACGTTTCTGTCTTGTTTGCTGCGCATGTTTGGCCATGTTCCCTTTGCCACCCTGAAATCAATTCGAGTATCCCACATCATTGGCCCGTCTTCCAAGATTGAAGACTTGAGCGGGTCTGGTTTTGGAGAATTAGTCTAGTAATTAATCAATCATTCTGTTGCTGGCTCCAACTGCAACTGCCCTAAGAGGTGCCAATGCCACACAGAAATGACATGGAAACCTCAGAGGTTGCAAGAAGTAGCCAACGTTATCAGCATGAAAAAAAAAGACGCGACCGACACCAGCAAAGGATACCACATGCCCTTTGACCATGCCAAACCACCTGTGACTGGAAGAGAACCTACAGCGGTCGCTTTGTTAGACTATTGTGCCACTTGAATTTGCATTTGCATGTGTTTGATCCCGAAACGAGACGAGACAACCAAATGGAATGACAGGTACGGCCTACTTTCATCATACAGTCTTGCTCTCAGTCTTTGAGCAGATCTCGATGTCTCATAGATGGATTATATGGTTTCATTTGCGGTTTTCTTGCAATATATTCTGGGCTGACTACTGACAAAAAAACATTCTTAGGAATAGACAAAGATGACTTTAGCAGCACGTTGGGAAAGGGATGCCAGACTCTTGATCCCGTCGTCGACAGGATTGTGACATGTCACTTGTTCCGAGTTCCAGGGATTCAGTCATCGAGTGAATGGATTGACCCAAACAATTTGAACTATATTTGTTGGGAGAGCTAGTGAGCTAATGATTTGGTGGACTAACCTACAAGTTGTGTTGCAATCACTGCAATAGGGGTTGAAACCAGCTGGCGATTCCACCAGTTCTCATGTGCTCCTTTGTTGATTGAAGTATATACTTGAGAAGGCGAAATTCCCACACAACCCTTAAGAGTTTCGCAGAAATCCCATGCTATGAGAAACCTTTTAGGGGGCTTCTGACAGGATCAGCATTCCTGGAAGTTTCTGGTTTCAAGAGCTCCTTGAATCGGTTTTTGTTGCCCTCCTGAACCACCAGATCGTAGCACCCAAAAAAAAACATATATGTTATATGTTGCATATAATGTTTTTTTTAGCATGTCTAGTGGTTCAAGTTACGCTCCTTGTTTGTTGCGGATTTTTTTGGGGTATTTTGTTGGCAGCTTGGGTCGACAGCTTCTCTGCGTCCTGCAGGTGGAGAGAGAGTGGTGCTGAAGATCAACGAGCAAATTCTGAGAGCTCATGAGAGCTCTCCCTTGTTTTTACCTGTAAAATATTTGAATATTTCATATTTACCCTTTAAGTGAAGTGAATATACACATCAGGGATATTGACAAAAAAAACATACTTGGTTTGAAAGATAATTTTGTGACGAACCCTTAAGCGAAAGAATGAAAGAATGACAAGGATTTTTGAGCTACCAAAGTTGTGACATTCCCATGCATGTTTCTACTTGAAGGGAATGATGATATGGAGTCCACTGACCAAACGCCCCCAAACGGCAAGACAGATTGTCATTGCCATAAGCCTTGGGTGTAGACGTGAAATTCCGTGAAGATGCCCTGAGGATTCCACCATGCCTCATCAATTTTCCTTTTGAAATTTCTTTTTTTGTTGATATCAACAGTGATAACAACGCTCCAGAGATGGCCTTGAATACAGTAACTGCTGCGATGTTTTTTCTTCTCAAACGACGGGAGGCATGCCTCAGCAATGCTTGGATCCGGATGAACTTCATTTGAGTTTTGAAGGAAGAGATCCCAAGAAGGTGCGCCCTCGGTTTCGCACAAGGGAAGATTGGCGAAGATGTAGCACTTACTAGTGCCAGGCTGAAAATCTAGGGAAGGGGGCATCAGCAAAGATGTCATATGAGGAGGGTAAGATTTATGATCACTCTTGTGGATTTGAGATTTTGATGGACTCCTATGGACACTTTGGATCAAGTACGATGTAACACCTTGGAACTTGGAGCCAACAAGACTTGGTTTCCAATTTGGAACTTTATTGTTGCAATGTCCAAATAAACCACAAGAGCTCCCAAAAACGCTTATGACATTCCAAGTCTTTCGTAACAAATACTCCCCCCAAAAAAAACACACACACATTTTTGAGGTCCCATGTTTTTTGGTTGGATCCTCTCAGCCTGCGTCCGTATCAATCAGTCAGATCCACAACAGATCAACTTGTTGATGAATCCGTAGAATCAAGGCCTCGGTGTCCATCTCCAATCTGGGACTTTTATACATTCGAGAGTTGGAAATGGAAAACTCGGTGCCTTGATGGATGAGTTGGGATGTTGAGATGATGGGAAGATGGAAGTTTTTATTGGGTGGGGTGGGCGGAAGTTGAGGGATGATAGGGTGTAATTATAAGGTGTGTGGTGTTTAGTGTGTTGGGTTAAAATGAAACTGATATTCATGGTTGTTTGAAACAGGTTCTCTTGTTAGTTCAGTTTGCATTCGCCGAGGTTTTTTCTATTCCGGAATATATTTATAAGTAAAGATCCTTTGCTGTGGGATGATTTGGAATCCACTTGTTTCAAATTGACCCACAGCTTCTTGATGCTTTTGAAGTGAGAGGTTGCCGTTTTAACATGAACTTGCATATGATCACCAAAGAAATTGAAAGGTGTTTTCGATAGTGCTAGCAAATAAGTTTGAGGGAAGAAACCAGTGAAAAGGTTCATAGCAGTAGAAACAACCAGACATATAGATGTTGAACATGTTTTTGTGTACTATCAATTTCAATTGAATTTGTTCCTTTCTCTCTCCCCCCAAACCTTATATCCAATGTGCTACATTTCACAAGTGGAAATTTTCATGTTCACAAAAATGTGTTCGTTCCTACACGCCTCAGACCTCATGTTGTGCATCATCACATCGGAGAATCAGGTGAAGGCTGTTCCCATCATTGGCTCTGACGTGAGCCTGGTGTCTTCACCAAGCTTCGGCGAGGCGGTAGGGGGAGATGAAGGTATAGTCATGAGTGGGTGAACATCCAAAATAGCTGCTTGTTTTTTTGTTGAACCACTGAAAAGTACATCAATTTGTGTTACCTGCAGCAGCAGCCTTAAAAGCATTTGACACATCACATACAAATCAATAGTAACCAAACAAATTTGCCGAAGGTATTCACCGAAATTGTTATCCCAATTATATACGCATATAAAACAATCTTTTGTACAGCAATGATTATTTGTACAGTTTACATGTTACACTAGTATTGGCTATTGACCCATCTACAGTCACCACAAAAAGGCAAGGTTTCCGCCTCTTAAGCTTTCTCACCAGACCAGCTTCCAGGCAATCTTTGAAGTGGCCTATAGCGCTACTCCACGGCTACGACGACGTAGCTGGACGGGTGAAATCTCAACAAGTTTCACCTTGATGCGAAGCAATGATTTTCATGAGGCATTTGTTGTTGATGAAACCATGGAAGGTGCATTAGATTTTCTACAGTTTTGCTAAGCAGTTGGTTCCAATCCCACCCGTATTTCCAGCAGATTTTGTTGGATCCATCCCCACCCGTTGGGATTCTCTCAGGTTTGGTTTTGAAGGCCAACGAGTTGACTGCAGCTTGTCGTTGGCAGCGTGCCTTGAAAGATGCAGCTGCTGCTGATGGCTCTGGATGGTTGAAGGCTGCGGGCCAAAGGGGGTTGGGTTGGGTTGGTTGAGCTGGTTGGTTGGGTTGGTTGGGCCTTGACCTTGATTTGAGGTGTCAGTTTGAGTAATAAAACACCTGAGAATTTTGAACGAAAGTTGGGTATGTTATGGGATTTTTCATGATTTTTCCCTTATTGTGAAAGGACAGTTTTGCCTCAAAATCACTTCTTCTTTGTTGAAGCAGGTTGTAAGTGGATGATTTTCACGATGTATGGTTGGGAGTTCCCTTCTTAATTCTGTAGTTGTAAGTTTGGAAGCACAACTTTTTTCTCAGGGATCCAGGAATCCACTGCTGTGACTATAAACAAACATTCCCTTGATGACATGAAGTTGGATGGACAAGTATGAAAGAAGAATGGATCTATGTACACATCATAAATATAGCCTTGGGGTAATCTTGATTGGTGGAAGCACCCATACTTTTTTTCTGCCTAGCAATAAAACCGTAATTGATGATTTCGGGGGTCTATTGTGAGGATGAGATTTGGGGATGGAATAGTGGTCCTCCTATGAGGCTGGTCTAGTTGGAGCTTGATGCTTTAGATTACGGATGTGCAAAGGTTTTCACCAAAAAGATCCTAAAGAGACTGAATAATTATGATTAGACATTGCTTTTCCGTATGGGATTGCATTGTCCGAAGGATTACATTATCCGAAGGATTATATAGATTATTTGGTTCTTACACGCTTGTTTAATCAGTCTGATTACAATGTTGATAATACAAACATCATAAACATCCATGTAGTACAGCAAATAGTATCATCTCCCTCTGTCACGCCAGTGCCACCCAACCTTACATCCGACAGGTACAGAATTCCTTTGGTTTCTTCCGGTGGACCTGGGCTACCCTGCTCACGGTGCCTCTGGGACGAGCATCAGAGACTTGGCAGAAGCTTTGGGGGAGATGTCACCTTGCATGATTTATTGATTCACCCAGCAAAGTGCCGCAGTGAGTTTAAAAAACATCAAATCCAATACTCAGGCAATGAGAAAAACAAAATCCACGTTTCATTGTCAAATGTCTAGCCGGCTATGCTGAAAATATCGGAGGGTAGGAACCCTAAGACATCATAAATTATGGGAAAATCCAATCGTTTTGCCACCTTCATTTTACTGCTTTGACTCTGCTTTGACGTATCTTTTGAAAAGTATGGGTATATGGGTTGAAACTTGACTCCACCTACTAAGGCTCGAATTAATACTAAATGGACGAGGGAGGGTACACATGAAATGTCAATTACATGCGATGGCCAAAAGCTTCAAGTGTCATCAGTGTACGATTTCACAAGCTGCGGGTAGCTATAAATTAGCAATCTCGTGGCAGCAAAGAATAGGACCTAGGGAGAAGGTTTTGGCACTTGGTCTTCACGAATGCTTCGAAATATGATTACAGTGTTTGAACCGAAAGCTGGTGAATCGAAACATTTGCACTTTGCAATTCCTAAGCTTACGTGCAAAAAAGATGTCTGCTGAACAGCCAACAGATTAATTTTCCAAGATTTATAGCAATCCACCCAATGCCACCTCCCCCGAGGAAATAAGGCATTAAGGGACCATTTAGGGTTCATGGTGATTAATACTTCCATCCTCGCCACCTCCAGGAAGTGTCACTGGGTTCATTCCTGTTGCAGCCTGGTAGTCGTTGGTTGGTATGGTTCAAGACACCTGAGGTGAGGGGCTGTGGGGATGCGATTTTGGGGTGTAGAAAGGTGGGAGAAAACGGCAAAGTAATTTATGTTCGTAACAGTTGTTTTTGTTGTTTTTGTTGTTGTTGCTGTTGCAGCTTTCAAAGTCATGTTGCAATTTTTGTTTTTTCTTCTCTAAGATGTAGTGTTTCCAGTTCTAATCACAGTACACACTAAGATGAAAGTCCAAAATGGATTGTTAGATGATTTTCCTTGACAATTCCACCTCTGCGTCTTTCGTTGTTTTCTTTTGAAATGATCCCTCAACTCCTTGTCAACTGTTTCATCAGGAGTTGCTACAAGGAAACGTGGCCGGTGGTGTAGAATTGGCTGGGAATGAGGTGGAGAACCGAAAAAAAAAAACTGTGGAGTTTCAGGGTGGCGTTGGGAGGTAGCGATGGTTATTTTTAGTTAGTTTGGTCAACGCTGAAATGGTTGAATGCGTAAAAACACCGGGATTTCCTTGGTTCTTTGGGATCGTTGGTGTTTGGCCGGTTTTTGGTGATGAGACCAATCTCTTTGTATTTTCAAGTGTTTTTTTTGTTTCGTCCCTTCCAACTGACTCATGACATGTGATTTTGGAGATATGCTAAACAGGCTCATTGCTGGCGTACCTGTGCTTTGAACCCACTTGATGGATTGAAGAAATCTAACGTCTCCACAGTACGTACACTAGCACTTTGACACTGCTGCGTTGATCCGCACAAGTGCGAAGAAATGATGCATTTTGCGGTTTACATTTGAATTTTGTTTGAATATCAATCACTCAATCATGCGTTCAATAATCGGTGAACAACCAATTTAATGAAGTGATCATCATTTGCAAAAACCATGTTCATCAAACAGATAGATTTTCTCATTATTTTGTTGACTCTTATTTTTCAAGTTGATCATCAACATGTTCATCTCAACTTAAAATCAAATAATCCAACCACAACATCCCAACATCCAACCCATTGTGACTTCTTGCTTCTCCAAATTTCCACCATGGGCAACCCACCATGCTAACCCCCCCTCACCCACAGGTCTTTAGCACCGACCCACGACGTTTCACCTTCGCCGTGGCGCATGTGCGACGGGAACGCAACACAGGTGGGTCGAAAGTTGACAGGTGACGTTTATGCCTTTCACCGGTTGAAGGAGCTGCTTAGGAATAGCCGTATAGCTTGTTGTTAGGTGATACTTGGGGATTTGAGAGTTGGAAGTACTGTAATTATGTTAGTTGTTGTTTTTTAAAAGCAACAAATGGTTGTGAAGTTAGGTGATCTTACCTTTTCAGATGATTGTTAAAAACAACGCCATGCTTTCAGGATTTGTAAGTTGCATATTCTGACGTTTGATCGAAATCATGACTAGATTCTGGACTGGATCTTCGACTTGTAGTCATGGATGAAAAACAGGTCGTGAACAGATGAAGCAATTGGTACTTCGTTCTGGGACCGATGAAGACATGAAGAGATCCTTGGGCTTCGTTTCATGGAATGTGACCTTTGTTTGCTCACTTGATTTTCTTCTCAAGCTGGATTGATATTCGGAAGCACTTTCGCCAAAAAAAGAGGAACTTTGTGGTGATTTGGGGTGGCAATGATTATGATTGTGACCACTCAGGATGGATGACAGCCTTGCGTCGTCCTGTACAGGACTGGAATTTGTCATCACCATGGTGTCATTTTGCACCACCTAAAATTGACGGAAAAAAAATATCCCAATGGCTGTGGTGGTAAGGAAATCCAAATTTGATGTTGGGGTTTCACCATCGCCCCTCCCAATCCCCAACGAATCCTTGGGGGCGGAAGGAGCCTATGCCGCCAGGGCCGAGTCCTGGACGTGGTGCTTCACAACGGTCCATTCAATCGGATGCAACGTCTGGTGGAGGTCATCCTGGTGGGTTGCTGTGGGTAGGTGGTGTGGGTTAGGTGGTTTGGTAGGGATGGATAGAAGACGATAAATGAAGGAAAAGCAGCATGGATTTGTTTGTTTGAAGGAAAACCAGTAGAGTCGATTTTAATTGTAAAGTGCAATTGATACTCATGATGCAAAGTGCGGTTATGAAGATGGAGATGAATGTTTTCTTCCCATCATCTTCTTCAACAGATATAACTTCTATTCCCAACATTTCCCAGAGACTCCCAGATGGCCATGACGCAGAATTCAGAACTAGGGCACTCAAGGTACCACATGGTCAAACGTTCGAATCACTTCAAACGGCAAAGAGGCTACCTCCATGCCACCATGACATGCACCTCAATGGTTTGCCGCCATGACATGCACCTCAATGGATTTGTTTCCAATTATATATATATTGGTAAAGTACAGAGAACCATCCACCCTGATTTTTGCATTTGACAGATGTGTGATGAAAAACTAGTTGGCAGGTCGTCAACGTATCGCAGTGCCACGTAGCTTGGGAGAAATTTGGTGGAGCTGGAATCTGTGTCAGAAAGGCAAGGCTACTTAACGCATTTGTAGCTGCAGGCAAAGGAAACTCAGAAGTGTTCTAGAGTCTTTGATATGTCATTGGGTGACTTTGCTTGGCAAGTTGAGAGACACAACCACCGTTTTTTCTTGTGCACATGAGCAGAGCATTGTCTATAAGGGTCAGGTACAGCACTATCACTATCATGTGTGGTCTTATGGGACCTGCTGCAGCCATCATTATGAAGTGGAACATGATGAGATCCCGGTGTAAAGACCAACAAACTCAACTCCTTTTTTCCCAACAGCAGGCTCTCAAATGTATGTAATAGTGTATATAGTCTTTTGTAAGCTTTGCCAGCCAACTTCCAATACATTTTCACATAAATACCTCTTACAATTAAAGGTTATTCCTATGATGTTCCCTTAGTTTCCAATGTTGTTTTTCAATTGGATCATCTCCAAAACATCTCCCAACACTTTTATTTCACATGAAAAAGATATTTCAACCAACAAAAAACCTTCTCCAAAAAAGCACCTCCTCTTTTTTATTAAAGCAAAACTCCGAGCATCCCATATTCCTCCGATGGACACACCACGCCACGCATTGAAGAGGTTTGAACCTCGGTGGTTCGGCCGAAACCAGTACCAGCGCACGGAGCAAGGCATCCAGTACCAGTACAGAGCTGGGAATCCTGAGATTTTTGGAGTTGAGGAAAAGAAAACACCTTGGATGTGCTTACATCAAAAACACACACGTTCAAGTAACATTGATTTTTTTTCAACCGGGGGGGTGTTCAGAATTTTTAGAGCATAAAATATATAGGTGTTGTGTGGATTGAAATAATGGGAAGAAGGAGTTATGGAATGGTTTCTTTGTTTGTGGAGTACAATGGAGTTAGAGTTGTTTTGTTGAAGTTATGGCAAGGAGAAATTGAATTTTTGTGCATTTTCCGAAGATTTGATTCCTTTAGATCTCCAGACAATTTGTTGAGCATAGTGAGCATACTATGGGATATTTTACCCAACATCAGTACTGAAGAGCAGAGTTGAATTTCTGATGCCCAAGAAATTTTGCTCCTTTTGGTGACTGGTGAATCTCATTGTATCCCTGTATACTTATGTACCGAGACTCTCTCCAGTTGTGGTGTCAGCTTCATATGCAACTGTGAAGATGCTTTAGGTATACCTCACCTTTGAAAGAGAAGGCCAAGGCATTGCAGCCCGCAGTTTTTTTCCGATTTTGTGGGTCTTGTTGCATATCTTGACATGTTTTGTGGGAAACAACCGTTTCTTTTTTGTTACTGTCTCAGACTGTCTCACTTCTACCAAAGGGCAATTATAAGGACATGTGGAGAAAAAAGGAACAAAAACATCAATGTATGTAAACGTGCTGCTTTGTGTGATACTTTTTGTGACATTTGCGACCTTCACATTTTGGCTTCTTGGCTTCTTCATGTTTTTCTGATTCTCATGTGTCCCCTTTTTCAACAGCACTGGTTGTTTAGAACACCTTGCAAGGCCAAGACTAAAGATACCCTGTGGACCGAGATTCATCGTACCTCGGCCAGCATGGCTGCGGCAAAAAAGGGGAATGGTGGGGATTGCAGTGGAAGTTCTGGATGAATGAGGTGACTTTTTTGGTACAATGTGGAAGTTCTGGTAACGGAAAAAGGTTCTTGTCTCTTTGTATGTTCTTTTGAGATTTGCAAAAGAAAAGGATTGAGATATGATTTATTTTGAGGGTTCAGGAATGATGCTTTTAGATGCTATGAAACTGTCATGCAGAGCTCTTGCATTCTCAACTTGATCTCAGAATTATGTATCCCAACCGGCCCGGCCAATGTTCAGATTGTTGAGGTCTCAAACCGTCTATCTCTGAAATCCTCAATGTCATCTACACAATGTACATATGTACTTTAGAAACATATAGTCATACATATTCTTATTCAAAGATATCATATATCACTATATAATTGAATCTAATTGATGACAAGACTATCATGTTTCCTACCTCCCCAAGTGGCAGGAGTATATTACCCTTCCTCCCATAGTCATGGTTCAGTGAAAAACTGGGTGTATCTCCAATAGTAGAAACACCTTTCGCGAAAAAACACCATTTTCCACCGAACCATGATTCTTGGAAGAAAGCGTCTTTGATTACCTTTGGGTCGTTCCCCCATCCCAACAACAGCTGGCAATCAAAAAAAAGCTTTAGGTATGGAATCCCCCAAACATAAAAAACACGTTGGTATCCTGGGTGGTGACCCATTCATACCATTCATTTGCATCCTGGGAAGGAAGGGGGGAACAATCCAAATGGTATCCAAATGGTTACCCCCGTTATTTCACCGTGCTCACCAACCAACCTCTTGGGGTTGACTTTTTCAAGGTGACATCATTACACCTCGCCCAAGCATGACACAGAATGCTCCGAGCATCTCGTTTCGCTCCGTTTCGTTGAGTAACAGGTTTTTGGGAAGGGAGAATGGTGGTGGGAGATTTCGAGGTTTCTTTTTTTTGGGGAAACTAAAAAATCCGACATTTTAAAAGGAAGGGTGGTTAGGATGTTAGGACAGTTTTTCACAAGAGAAGTTTGTGTTCAAAGCCATGTTTTAAACGGATCTACATTATCATTTTTAAAAGGTACCGTGATTGAGGTGACACCAGTACTGTAGTCGTCTTTTTTGGGACATGTCTCCAAACTTGGGGATGATGTACTCAACATAAAGGGATGTATGTTGAAACAACAAGATGAACAGTAGCATGTTGTAGGGTTGGCTTGTAGAATGTTACGACGAAAGTACTTTCTATGGTTGCCACAAGCGCAACACGCCGAGGAATCGTGGACAGATGCTTAGAGGATGATTCCTCCACCGAGGCTTTTCCTGGATGGTTCATGTGATAGGGCGGCTAGCGACACAATTCTTGTGAAATGAAATCTCACACAATCTTTCGAGAAAGTTACTGTAAAATTTGTTCATGTCTCCTGCTATTATATATTGTTTGTAAATTCTATATGAATATCAATATCCATATCGTCCGTATAATATAAGTTGAAACACATTTAAATCTTTAAACATATTCAAGCCAACCCAATAATCACCCAATTCATTAACTCCTTAAGCTCCCTGTGTTCAGCGCCATCTCCCTACCCATCACTCCCCGCCGTTTGGGGCAGTCTGAGTCGGAGTCCGACTCGGGGTCGACGTCGGATTCGACGACCTCCACGGTGTCGGTAGGTTCGGAGGGACCTTGGGTGACGGAAGGGGGGATTGAGATGAGGATCTTCGAGGAATGCTGCCCTGGATATCCTTGAAAAGGGGTTGGTGATCCTGGATATGGATTTCAGGGGCCCCCTGTACACCTAAGGAGAAGAAATGTTTTAGATGTATGTAGCTGATATGATACTGAAATTCAGCTTATAGGTTATGTACAGCAAGTGAAAACGTGTTTTACAATCTGTGGGAGTTGTGTGTACACATATGTGCAATCAATAGCATGATTTATATTCTATGTACCTTGTAGAGGCAGTGTAAATAGTGACCAAGCAAGTGATCCACAACTTGCATGGATGCACAATCAACATTTAACGGTACGTGGTTTATACTCTTCGTCTATTGGTACTAGTACATTATATATGTATGAAAAAAATGTATGTATACATTTTATATACATGTATATCACTTTTGGTTTTACCCTGTTACCAGACCCATTGGTCTCTTTTTGCAACTCCTCCCGTCAAAGGTGCTGCACCTGCGGCACCTGCACCAGCTGCACCAGTGCGCGAGCCGCTGTCGCGACGGGCGCTGACGGCCAGAGCTGGCAACGAGGAGGTGTTTCCGGTGGCTTCCAACAAAACACCGGTGGTTTTAAGTAGACTGGAAGAATAGGGATTTCCTCCCAAAACCCAGAAAAGAATAAGTGTTTCTCAATAATATGTTTTCTTAGACCCATTTTTATTTTATATCCATAAAAGGTTTTGAGTAGGTAGTGGGTCCAGAAGAATAATGGATAGAGCATGGCATACATCCTTTTGCAGGTACACTCTCTTCTTTTTGCTTTTGAAAAGGGGAAACTAACACATAGGGTGTGCTGATTTGTGGACCCACAATTCTTTTTGGGAACTGAGAAAATTCAGGAAGGTTTACACAATTAGAAATAGTCATCGTTCTCTATACAGTACAGGGACTTTGAGGGATGCCTAGTCTTGAAACACACCCATGTTTTTTGTTGCCTCGTCTGCTTGTCAGCCTTCGGTTTGTGAAGATTGAAACTTGAGAGAGCTAAAGTAGCATCTGTTGTCCTTTCAGTTTTGGGGGGATTCTTGGTGAGACTATGGGTATTTCCATAGTGAGACAAGCCTAGATGTAGTTCAATCGAGGCATTTGTTTCAGGTAAGGCTTGATGATGAACATGTACCTATGACCAGATTATTCAACTCCCACTTACGTTTTAATTGAATTGATGCATGTTACCAGGTGGTTTGGTGTTCCGGCTGCTTATTTATCCTCGCAGACCCATAACAACCCCCTTGGGTCTCCAACAGGTCACCAGCTTTAGCCGCATGTCAGCGCTGGCAGCAGAGGTGGAGAGGGTGAAACCTTAGCCATCAATCCAAAGGAATGACTCGTTGACTGGATGACTGGGATGGATGATGATGATGATGATGATGATGATGATGATGATGATGATGATGATGATGTTGTTGTTGTTGTTGTTGTTCCCTTGTTGTTGTTTGCTCCTTTCTGATAACGATCATGATGTTCAGGATGATGACAACACTGATGACATTGTTGTTTCGAATCGATTAGGGTTGCAAAAAGTGATGATGAAATATTTGTAAACCCCAGGTTCCGACCTCACAAAAATGCTTGTTTTCTTCTACATGATTTGCCAAAGGGTCCAGGTGTTAAGAGTAGAAGGTGCTTCAGCTTAGATGGAAGATGTGTTATTTGAAAGGCTCCCAACAATTGATGTCGAACGATCTGATTTCAGGGTTCCAATCATGCTGGTGAGGATCAATCACTACACGTCAGATGCTTCCAAAGTTCATATTACAGTACATTTTCTACTGCCAAAATTGACTGCAGAAACCCTTACAATAGTCACTATAGGTTGGTGGGTTTACTAATCCCAATAAAGGTCCCCTACATTCAGATTTCCTAGGACCACAAAACTACCCAACATTGACCGCCATTTTACATCCCTTGGTCTCGCATCGTTTCACCAGGCAGAAGCATCTGCGACGTTGTTGAGACGACATCTCACCGACACCCTGGAGGAGTGCAACAAATTTCACTTGCAATGTAGCCAGTGGTCGTTTGAGTTTTCGGATAGGGACATGTTTTGTTTCTTTCAATCATTTTGTGAGCAAATACCAGGCATACTAAATATAAGGGCCTGGCAGGGCGCCAATTTTTCCATTTTTCTGCATGGGGGTTGGATAGCGGTTTCTTTTTGGGCTGGAAGAGGTGGTTGGAAGATACTGAAAGGCATGGGATACTGAAGAGATTCGAAGTGCATGAAGAGATCCAACATCAGGTGAAAATCCGAGTAAGAAGTCAGTCAGAACTTGTGAAACATTGTTGTTTAACTCGTTTTTCAACCAACGCTTGTTCTTTTTGTGACACAATAGATGTCGCAAAGTGATCGCTGTAGTGTTGACGTCAGGATGGGAAGAAACTCCTGATATTCTTGGGGCAAAAGCCGCATCTTGTCGTCATTCACGGGTCCAGGGTTGATTGGCACAGCGGATGGTGAATTTGGGATGTTGATATAGATGAAATGGAATCATCAAACAGGGCTAGCATTGATGAGTTGGATTTTCTGAGCTTAGGGCATCTCACTTATAGTCAAACTTGTTTTTCTTTGCCTATCGCCATTTACCTTTGTGAAAATTTACGGATCAAGTCGATCCTGGGTCAAGTGCTTCTGATCTGGTCGGAACTAGATGCTTCAAAATGTTGGCTTCGAACACGTTTTCCACGGTAGTCTATAGACTCGGATTGCAACATCTAAGACAACTATGAGTTGGTTGGGAATTTTGATGTTGCTTGGAAGCTGTGACATGTGAAATCACATGAATTCTGCAAAAACACGCATATGAGGTATACGGGTAGTTCAAAGAGGAAGTTATTTGCACACAATATATTGCTGTATAATAATTCTTACTAGAAACTAAAAGATAGTTTTTGGCAGCTGAAAAATCCAAATCCCATTTATATAGTTGGGATAAATTATTGTTTGTTCACCTCGAAAATCAAAACTCAACCTGGACCACAAAAACAAAAACCTTAAGGCCCACGGAGCCTGCAGAGTTGGCAGTGAAGGTAAGATCAGTGACTTGGAGCTGATTGGAGTCATGCAGAAAGCGATAGTGAAACGCCTCCTGGTAAGCATCTAACATGTTGTTTTGGAAACAACATATGTAAAAGATGTGTTGGTTCGATCAATGTCAAATTCTCTATCATCGATGTTGCTTGTTGATGCCTTACTTTGTTTATATGCTACCCTGCATATGTTGATGCCTAGCAAATCTTGCGAGTGAGTGGTTCTAAACATGTCCATTTTTGGAAACAGATCCCACAGCCAATGCTTAGTTGGTTGTCAAGCTTTGGTGTTTAATGAGAAATCCGGAAAAAAAAACGACCTGTGCATATGCTGAAAAACAACTTCCCCAAAACACCAAGGTTAATCCACCATACAAACCATCTTTTTCAAATTGACAATCAACTCACCAGAATGACTGGAGTTTGGACTTCAAAAGGATTTTGTCCAATGAAAGGCATGAACGCATGAACCACCTGACCGTAACAGGTCTCAACTGCACCTTGTTGAAGCTTTGATTTTTCAACGACGTCGATATGAGGTCTTTGATACCATCGCCAAGTTTGTGAGTCAGTTCAAATGTTGGAGCCTCGTTGTTTAGTTTCTTTAAAAGAAGTGGTATGGAAGAAGTTGAAGTTGCTGTGATGTGGTGATTGGCCATGGTACCATGGGTTGACCCTAGCAGCGCCTTGGCCAGGTGCTGCTGCAGATGTGGAGAAGTTTCAAAAGAAGAGCAAAGGAGGCAGATTGAATTCTGTATTTGCCTGTGTTGTTCTTGTTTTTGTTTCTTTTCATCTTTATCATTATGATTATTCTTGTTATTGTCCTTGTTCTTCTCCTTTTTTCATTTTCTTCTTATTCTTGTTCTCCTTGTTCTCCTCAGCGTCGTTGTGGTTTTGTTTTTGTTGTTTGTTGTTGTTTTTTGTTGTTGTTGTTGTTGTTCTTGTTCTTGTTGTTGTTGTTGTTGTTCTTGTTCTTGTTCTTGTTCTTGTTATTGTTCTTGTTCTTGTTATTGTTCTTGTTGTTGTTGTTGTTGTTGTTGTCGTTGTCGTTGTCGTTGTCGTTGTCGTCGTTGTTGTGGTTGTTGTGGTTGTTGTGGTTGTTGTGGTTGTTGTGGTTGTTGTTGTTGTTGTTGTTGTTGTTGTTGGTGGTGGTGGTGGTGGTGGTGGTGGTGGTGGTGGCTACACTTCCAACTCTTCCACTTCACCAGATATTTCCAGGCACCACCTTCAATGGCGAGAATCTCGGATTCTACCGACGCAAAAAGGCCATTGATATCGCTAAGCTACCGGTGTTTTGTGGGTGAATGGGTCCGACAACATAGAAATCTCCAGCTGTTACTAGGCCCAAGGAGCTGAGATTTTGTGGGAAGTACTCTTTCTACATGGGATGAGACATGATTCATCATGGTTCTAGTTTTTGGAGACAATCTTCCAAATTGTCCCTTGACGTTATATTTCCTGGGGAATTTGAGGACTACAGAAACTAACATGTCCTACTGTCATGGTGGTATGCGATACATCATCCTTTCCTCCCAAGGAAAGTCTTCCATCTTGCTACACCTTGATATTCGATGATAAGAACGAGTCTGTTTGGTCAACTGACTACTTGCTAGTAGTTCAAAGATATCAGCCCTCCAAACCCTCCATGTCATGCTTCTGCAGACCCCGTCCGCTACATGTTCCAACGGGCACAAGTAGATCTACACATGCCCAACAAGTAGATACGCTGCCATCATTGCAGGTTCCAGCACGACCTGACTCGACGGTTCTGAAGGGACACTTTGATTAGAGTCCAGGCAGTTCAAGATAATCACATGTTAGCAGAGTACATACACCTCCCTGCAACACCGCCTCCTGAAATTTAATAACATAGAAAATTAGCCAAACATGTTTTTTGCCTTGGAAAAGGGGAATCTCCGGCTTCAACTATAGCCATAAGTATAAGGGTATTATGTATCGAGCTGTTGAATTTCATGATCATCCCCTCCGTAATCATCCCCAAAACCAAGAGTATACAGTCATAATCAAGGATAATCATCCCCATCTCCTCCAAAATCGTCAGGCAGAGATGCCTAAAGCCACTGCTCCATCCACAGCGCCGGTGGCCACACCGCCCACGGCACAGTGCAAACGGTTGGCGCGGGACTGTGTGATGCACGCCTTGTTCAGAGCTGGGATACCCTGATGTTGGAAGCATTCTGGGTGGTTGAGTTTGAGCCAATGGGTGGTTGATGGTTAAGATTGTTTGGTCAAGGTTGGAGGTTGTTATATTTCTCTACAGGAATCAATCACTTGGGGATATGCTCGGGATAGATTCCACCAGCATCAAAAAGTCAACAACCAACTATTGGCTGGGCTGGGTGTATGGCATTAGGTGTGCCCTTAAAACCCTACCAATCTCGGACATTTTAGCAGGAAGGTGAGGCCCTAAATATTAGCGCTTTTCCGTCGGTAAGATGTGGCTAGACAAGGCATACCAGTTTATGGATTTCAAATAATATGATTTCATGTTCAATTGAGAAACACCACTTCAAACTTGTCAATTTGTACTCGTATTTGTTTATTCAATCCAGAAAATTTGCTACAGTCCATCATGTTTGCGAGCTAGATTTTACACCAACCTTATCTGACCACTACTCTCTCCTCTACACGCCCAAATATCCATACACCTAACATTATACTTCCTGCCAATGAAATCACCAAATCCAGGTATACTTCAATGAAAAACACAGATATCATTTGGGTTTACCCTAACCCCACTAACAGTGAATAAAATGGTTTGCCTTTACTTTTATCATCCCGGGGGAGCACCATGATTTTCATGATTTTTTGTGTTTTTATTTGGTGCTATTTCTGGTGCATTTTTATGTGTTCCTGCGTGCTTTTTCTGGTGCGGTTTTCCCGTGTTTTTTGTCGTGCTTTTTCTGGTGTCTTTTACTGATTTTGCTGGTGGTATTTTTGTGCTTTTCCGGGTGCTTTTTCCACTGTATTCTGGTGCTTTTTTCCGTGCATTTTTTCGTGCTTGTCCCTTTTCTTTTCTATATATGTTTCCCCTTGGTGGTGGTCCTGTTTTTTGCAGTGCTTTTTTTGGTGGTTTTTGGGTGCTTTTTCCGTGCTTTTTTCCGTGCTTTTTTTCGTGTTTTTTTTCTGTGTTTTTTTTGTGCCTTTTATCGTGCTTTTTTTCGTTCTTTCTCGTGCTTATTTTCGTGCTTTTTTTTTCGTGCCTTGGGCGGCACCCAAGACAAGCAACCACAATATTTTGCATTTTGGACGGTGCGTTTTTTGGTGCTTTTTCTGGTGGTCACTACTAGTGAAGATAGGATATACACAATATATCATATATATATATAGAGAGAGAGAGAGATTAAATTCATTACATAGATAGATAGGTAGATGTTTTCTACCATCTAAGCTTCACCCTCCACACTTGGTTTGCTTTTTTTACAAGGTGTGTCAACCTGAGCAAGCAGCACCTCCACGATGTTGGGAACGTCGTGTAGTCGCATGCCGAAGTCCTGGTGAGATCCTTAGGTGGTTGAGTGGGGTGAGTTGATTTGAGGATTCCTTGCAGCATTGACTCCTCGGCAGTCGTTTCTGGGTGGAACCACATGATGGTTGGATGGTCGGTTCCATGAACCTATGTGGATGATGGTTGCATGATGGCTTTTAAGGTCGTCCACCATTACTCCCTTCACCTGGCCGTGCTGGACCACGCCCTGCTTCTGCTCGGGCGGGTCCAACGGCCACAGCTGCAACCTCCGTGTCGTTGTTGGAGATGTTAGACTGAGTTTCTGGAGGTTTCAGGTTTCAAATCGCAAGGGTTGAGATGGAGTTTTTTTTTTGAATTTTCTTTTGAAATATATGATTGCAAATAGAGAATCATCCCAGATGTATGTCAAATGAACATTTGTATGTAACAACTGGTATATATTTTTGATTATTTTTGAATAGTGAATTTGCTATAAGTAAAGATTCGAGTCACCTGAATGACGCAAACTGATCAAACTGGCAATATCAATTTCCAATCACCTCAACTCAAACATTGAGGATGAACCATACAAAAGATCCATAGGAAACCCTCATCCTGACAAACCTCAAAGTAGGGACCTCTTATCCAAAAAAGTGACCAATGATTTCCCTTCTGATTGGTTGATGGATCAACCCTGCGACAATTTTTGTAAAATCGAGAAAGATGGCTCTGATCTTGGGGGGCGCCAAGGCGCCAAAAAGTCGCGACTTGGCAACAAACAAAAGAACAGAAGAATGTCAGGGATGACGCAATGACCCATGTTTTTTCATTTGGGGGGGGGATCAAACAATGCAAATGTACGGGAATTTTGAGGGATATGCCCTTAAGAGTGCATTTTTGAGGTTGGTAGCAAAAAATGACCTGAATGTGGGAAGGTTTGCAATCAATTCTTCCTTACATTCATGCACATGAGCCTTGCATGAAAGGTGATCCGAAGACAAGGTTAAGTTTGTTCAAAATCCGTGCTTTCTATTACTGTACCCTCTCTGAAACTAACATAGCCCCTGAAAAAATGGTTGGAAGATTACTTTCCTTTTGGGATATCATCTTTTCACGTGCTATGAATAAATTCACAGATTTCAAAGTTGGTGCAGGATCTGATCTATTCCCCCTTGCGCCCTTCCCAATGTCAGAGAGATCCTGTCTTGTCTGAAAGATTCTGGGCAACTGGGCCAACCATGAGATTGGCCAACCGCAAAATCAGAAATGCCCAATTTGAGGCGAAACTCCTTGAGGTCAGGGTGTTTGGTTATGACATGTTCATATATTTTCCATATTCCCCCCCCCCCCCGAAAACTAACATGACAGTGGAAAAAATAACAATTTGAAGATGTGTCTCCTATTACACATGGTGATATTCCATAGTAATGTGAGTTTTTCAGTGAGTAGGTTTAGATTCTGACCTCCTTTTCTTTCCAGGGAGTTTGACCTTGATACAGTTCAGCTGCCCGCTTGGGGTGGCGAACTGCAAGCTGAGAAGTTGGGGAAGGAGATGACAAAGACATGACACCTATGGGGGTAGGCTTTTGTTGGCAATGACAGCACCTTTTGATTAAAGGTCAGATTAGATATCGGGTGACATAGATAATACTGAGAGGAGTTTAGTTTGGACATTTGCACACAAGGTGATGTGATATATAGAAGATCTATGTTCAAACAATGTGTTTTTTCCTCAAAGATTACACACCCTTGAACTGCATAGCGCTTACCCCAGTGTTTTTCATCTGACCAGGAAACTCATTTTCCAAGCACTGCATGCCCTCACAGCAATTCATTGCTGGAGTCTGCAGGTTAGACTCAGGTTGATGAATTTCAATCATTCTAAGTAGTCTTGTGATATGAAAAGAGGGAAGCAAAGGAGTTGAGGATGAAGTATGGTTGAAGTAATTTTCTCTAAAACTATTGTATACAGTTACGAAGTAACGAAGTGTAGCTTTTAGAAACGGCAGAATCTGTGGCGAATTGCATAGATAAGGATGCTCCATGATGAACCACTTGGACACAACGAGCTTGCGGGAAACAAATTTCCCCAATTTCCCACTTCTGTCCGCTGATCATTGGGGCATTTGGTCCACTGTGGAAGGGTAGTGGCACTATGGGAGTCTGGTGCCAGTGCTTCGAAGATGGAGTGGACATAGTAAGAAGCAATGTAATTCTGAGACACTGGAATGGTGGTTGCCACATTGTTAAAGTGTGAAGTGATTCTCTGGGCCAGTTGCTTGGGGATTTTGTGGAGTTCCCATCAGTATTTCTACATTTTAGTGTGTTGTTTTTAAATGTTCTTCAAGCATTCTATTTCAAAGGTACGGTACTCTCATTATAGCTTTTGCAGTTATTCAATCATTGAACGCCAAACAGTCATGGTAATTCAGCTTCATGGAGTGATGCATAGGCCCTAGGCCGCAGGTACACTTGAGAACCCCCCCTATAAAAAGACCATGGAAAAAAGGGAAAAAAATTGGGTGCCCCCGGAAATTCCGGAAATTTGAACATCAGCATGTTCAGGAGGTCTATGAGAAGTTTTGAAGATGAATCCTTTGCCAACGTTTTTTCGAACAGGAATGGCCCTATCAGCCTGACACAAACAAAACACATCGGCAAGAAACCAAGACGGAGATTTTAGTGCCACGGCCCCGTACCACAGATTCGTATCAGCGGAGACAGCAGCCTCACGAAACTTGGAAGTGCAAAGTCCTTCAGCCGTGCAGAAATTGGGTTTTGATGGCCCTGCAGAATGGTGGAGTTTTTTGGCCTTTTCCCCAACAAGAACTTACCCAGTACTTTGTGAAAGTGGTTTTGGTGTGAAGATAGTGCCCAATGTGCTGGTGTATCATGAGCATTGACTTGATTATATACCCAATCTCCTCAGACATACTTTGGATGAACCCTTCATGAGATTCTTTCAATAAAATCTCTTGTTGGAAGGTCATTACAACTCGCTGAACCAAATTTGTTTCCATCCGGATTTCTTTCATTCTCTCAACTTCATGCGTTAAACCGGTATACCGCGATTTGACAAGAGAGCAAGTATGAGTAAAACTAGGGCATCACTATTTCATACAACCAACATTATCAAAGTGTCAAACTTGAATCAGCTTAAAATTTCTGAAGTCAGGGTCCACTTCAACCCATTTCAGTGTGTGAATTCATCGTGCATGCGGCGCTTTACATAGCCAAAATACTTGGCCGCGCAGAACAGCTCCACACCGCATCCCTGGTGTGTCGCATAATTAGACGCCGGTTGCTGCTCTTGAGATGTGGCGTCTCAAAGAAATCATCCTTAAGGTGTTGCTACAACTAAATGTAAGTGTACATGATTGCAGGTTTGAATGGAACAATGAAATCAAATTATATACATGAATTACACTGAACTTGTCATGTCTTAACACACTCACTGAAGATCTTTTTGGGTCGTGCTCCTTCGAGGACAACATGTTATTTGCGCAGAAAAAAGTGAGTCTGGTGTTTTTTGAAGGAGATAATGCATATGCACTGAATCTGCAATGAATCAATCTATGCAGATCTCTTCATGAGAGTTACAACTTTTGGAGAAGAGTTAGAACCAATATTGACAACGCCTATTGATCAAAACCCACTGATTTTCGACATAGAACTGCTGCTGCTTTCCATTTTACATGAATTCTCTCACGTTTGTCGATGCCAGTCATGATCGAAAACAGGTGCCCAAGATGCCACGTGGAGAGGATGAGTTGCAGCATGCTACTTCTGGGAGGTGGGGGGATGGGTGAGAAAATTTTGGTGAAATGACACAAATCTAGGTGGTGGGATCAAACCCCGAAAACGAACAAACATATAAGATATGTCCCTTTTCAGGGAAGATATGAAATTTACATCTAGGTGGTGGCAAATCGAACTTTTTTTTTCAACCCTAGGTGGGGAAAAGATCCAATGTGACTGTTTCTTTTTCATATGGCTTATTACATCCATATATATATATATCATATATGTATATATGTACACATATTAGATATATACATGGAGTCGAAACAACCAAATTATCATCTCAAATTTGTGCGAAAAAAGATGGCGCAACAGTGTTTTGGATGAGGCCTCTCCCCTTGGCCAGGCCATTTTGGGGGGAATGCTGAGGTTGCTAAATGCGATGGAAGTGATTGGTCGGGTAACGTCACACCACATCATGGTTCTTATAAATCTTTGTAGATAGTCAATGATAGTCAATGTATTTGATTCGTTGTTTCTTTGTTACATTTTGAGATATTGCCATTGGTGTGCTACTGTCCTGTGATTTGACTATATATAGAGCATGATTTTGATGATTATACAATCTAATAATATGACATGATGCACATACTACTGTAGTTTACATTTATTTGTTGATAAAACGAGCACCGAAACCGAAGCCTTTCGAGGTGTTCATTTTTAAGAAACGGGTGAAAGGAGAACTGCTCCTTTCGTGGGTTGCGGGTACCATATCATTTTTTCCAGATGAACCATTTTTAGCCCGCAAAGAATCGGAGTTTTTTCCCAAAATCTGGATACCTCAAACTCATAAGATCTATGAATGGTACAACGGTACAACCATCTATACATAATTTTCTACATTTGGTTTCCTTTCCATGGCAAACATAGGGTAAATGTGGAAACAAAAAAGCCAGTCCCATGGATCCTATGAGAAATGCCTTGATTTCATAAACTATAGTGATTCTGTTGATGGTTCAGAAATCCCAAACAACCACCTGAGATGTATAAAAACCATGTAAATACTGGTAGTTTCTCCATATCAACTGGTCAGCCGGATTTCCGAACCATCAACAGTTCCAGTTACCACCAGGCCCGGGGACCAACATCGAGTTGCACCGCCTGAGGTGCGGAAAAGGGAAGAAGGTGTTGAGTTGAGATGACAGTATGGTGAGGATGGATTGAGTTTTATTGTTGTTTAAAAATGACTTGATAATACATAAACTTAAACAAGTATGATTTATTATGTTATGTTACATTATGATTTGTGATATTTGTAAGATTCTTTGTGCATATATTAAGAAATGCTTATTGAGATGCTGATGCATACATTGTTACATTGCAGACATTTGAAGCAACTGTTGCGTGGTAGCTTCCTACTCTCCCATCAGGTGCCTCGAGAACGTGTAGCAGCCACACCACCTGTTCCAGTTCCCCAAACACGGCCGTGTGGATCCTCAACAAAAACAGCTTGATGGAAGGGGATGTTGGTAGAATTTGTATGAATTTGTTTTGACTCAAATTTGGTGATGATTTGATTAGTAGAAAGTTTTATGATTATGATGTTATCTCACATGTTCCAATGTATGATGTCAGAATAAAGACTCACACCTGCGACAGTCTAGGCAAAAACATACAGTGTACACTCACATGTTGGCGAAATTGTTTTGTTTTTGTACGTTAGACGGGGTTCAAGATGTGTGCAAACGTGTTTTGGAACCACAGTGGAAACTGAATTTAGTTTGAAACATAGGCCAAACACTTCTTTCTTTAACATGACTTTTCCAAACACTTTTGAGCATCCACATCATCCTTAGCATCAACTTCTTAAAAACTCACCTACTGAGGTCAAATCAATCCTTTGCTGCATGCCCAATGGGTGCAGGCGTTGATGATGTTTGGGAATGGGATGTTGGAAATTGGTGCAACTAAAACGATTTTATTTCCGATTATGAAATTCCCAGTTGAAACATCATCACAGCGATGTTGTTGCAGACAATTCTCAGGCAACGGCGTGATGAAAGCTCGTCAAAACTTTTATAAGATGTGACATGGACTCTTTGTTAAAGGTGGTTATTGGCAGAACTCCTGCTTGAGGATTTTTCATGGTTTTCCCGATAGACGGTGATTTCACCGACCAGTTATACGAATCTTCACCAAGAACAGGTACAATTATGGCATCGTTTCAACAAGCCATTTGTATACGAAACAAGAAAGCCGGAAACCTTTCAATCAAGGGCGTTTTGAACTGAGAGCACCACACTATTGATCGATAGTCAAAGTCTTGCCGCACTTTTGAATCCCTTATATATATATTGTTTTATTTCTCTATTATTGTTTGGAAACTTGGATACAAGCAACCCATCAACAGGATATTTCAACAGTATTTCAAGACACAACCATTTCCCAAATCACTCCGTCCGCCAGGGGATATCTCAACACAGGCTGGACTCCAAAAACGGGTCAAGTGGAAGTTGGTGAATCAGACACGTGGACCTAAAAAACAACGGCAGCAGCTATCAGCAACTCAAACATCAACTGAGCGGCGATCAAAATCCTGGTTGGTTCTTTTAATATAGGGGCTTAAACTGTGTTATACTACCCAGTTATATAGGGACTATGAGAATCCAGGATCCCTATAAACCAATCATAGTACAATGCAATGTCATATAGGTGTTTTGAACTTTGCCCAAATGACCCTCGAACCGAAGATGTTGATCCAAAATCATCCAAAAACTCATCCAAACTGGGCAGCCAGGTGAGAACTTTGATTGGTGAGCAATTGAGGGTCTTAGAAGATCGTTTGAAGACAGAGATTTTACCACAAGCTTCCGCAGTGACTTGGCGTTTTTAGATGGCGATGGCAGGTTTGATGCCATGATTGGCTTCATTTGATTCACGCGGTTAGCCGTATTTATATACATTATCTTTCAGGCAACTTCAATTGGGTTCCTGTTTTCTGTTTGCTTCAAGGGTTTTCTAGGATTTCGTTTGGATGTTGGACCGAACCCAAGCCAGCTGTCCGATGACACTTTAGGTGGCTTCACGTACCCCGCGGCAGGTTGGTTCTGGGTCAAGGGGTCTAGCTGCAGCTGGTTGTTGTTGTGGTGTTGTTGTCGCTGGTGCCATGTTTCCCTTTATTGGAAATCATACATGTAAAAGATGATCCACTTGAAGTTTGCAGTGCGTTCCTATGTTTGTTTCAGTTCTTAGTACATACAGCTATAGCATGAAACAGCTCCAGGAGAAGCCATCGCTTCAAGTTCATGGTGTCAAGGAAGGCAATGAAGGTGAAGGCAGTTCATGGTGGTCGTGGAGGTGTTGTTTTCGGATGGGGGTTTTCCCCACTCAGGATGCGAATGCTTGTGAAAAAGGCTTATGAAACATTTTTAGGTGACCATGGAGCCCGAAGTAAATCTTCATTTTCCACTGTTACTGGGAGGGCGAGTGGTCTCAAGGTACTGGTATTGTTTTTGTTTGGTTTTGTTTTTGGTTGGAGTTAGGAATGTTCAATTAATGATTGAATGATTTGTTGGTTCAGGCTGGTGTCTTGCTCAGAAACTCACATGACAAGGATTTCTAGTTTAGCTAATGTCTGCAAAGGAAAACACATGTGTATCCATATATATATGAGCTACTGGGTACCAAGTTTGATAGCCAACTGACTATTGCTCAAAAGGGGTCAGCAGGACATGATCTTTGATTGGCATACTATAGGTTGGGATGCAAAAACCTCCCCCTCCCAGTATGCAATGCCCAAGTCACTGAAGACCCGGTTCTGGGAGAATCGTTTTAAGTTGTCGTACTTTGGAGGGTATTGTTTGACTCAATGCTTGATTGAAATTTAAGAACTATTATTTGTGTTTGTTTTACATTCTTTACACCACGCCGGACCTATGAAAACCCAAGCAAACCCCAAGAAATCAACCTCCAAAACATCACTTGCTATATCCAAATTCCAGCACCAGGGGAGAAAAGCCAAGCACTGCTCTCAGTTGGTGGTTTTTGTGCTGTTCGCATGTTGCAGGTGAAGGCTTTCAAGGCAAATATAGGACGAAGTTCCCTTAAAGTTCAAAAAATGGACAATGTTTGACGGAGACTCTTAGGAATTTGTTTTTGCTGGAAAGTTTTTAACATTGTCGTTCAATGGAGCATAGAGAAATGCAATAGAAATGCTCTGAAATGTGTATTTGTGTTATGGTTCAAAGCCGTAGTGGTTTTATTCTTGCTACTTTTGTATGGAGACAATACATCCTCTTACAATAATATACGAGATGCGATTACGCGTTGTTAGTTTTCACTGTGATGTTTGAACAAGTTGCACTTGAAACCCAAAAACTTGCCCACAATTGCAGCGACCATCCAGCAGTAGAATGGGTAAACGGGGGATCTGAAGCTTCACCGTCCGCTCCGTTGGGTAGGGAGTGTCAAAAAGGTGCCTCAGCCGTGAGCCCCCCCAAACCATACGCAGCTACTTCATTTCATTTCCCTCCTTACTACATGATAATCTCATATCATACTAATATCATTTGATAGCATATCAGTATCATTTTACTTCATCTCATTTGATAGCATACTGTATATCATTTCATAGCCAGCATATCATCTTATCCCAGAATATTTAATCCATGTTTACTACACCCATCGTTTTGATGCTGGAGGCTGGTGCCACGAGTCGGGCACCCTTACAACCTGTGCCGCTCGCCGCGGTGCTTGGGCCGACGGAGAGGACGGCGGTGCCAACGGAGAGCGGAAGTGGGGTCACTCAGATGCCATGACTCTAAACTGGTCGGACAAACCGGAAGGAACGTAATTATGCAATTGGGGAGGGGATCATGCCTTTGTCTAATTTTGAAATTCCAACGGCAAAACGGTTCTTTCTGAGTTTCTGGAGACAATTCTGGGTATTTGGAGGTAACCATTGAAGTTGATTCAATCAAGCTAAACACATGGGATGTGGCACGAGCATCGTATTGGCCCCAACTTTCATGAAACTGTGCCTGGCCTATAAGATGCAATTTCAGACCATCAATCTAGGGTGTATTGACTACATAATCAGTAGTAAAAGATACATGAAAATACCCTGGCATACATTGCATTTTCTGAAGCGAAAGGATGAAATACTGCCACTTGCAATGGCGCATGTCTTTGAAGAGCAGAAAGGTTGTGGATTCAAACCTACACGATGCCGACATGAGCCCTCAACGTAGTAAATGATAATCAAGATAGAAAAGGAACCTGAACCAACACTACAACATTTTATGAACAATTGCTGGTGGTGATCTAGGATGATATGATATATGTATATATAAATAATTATATTTCATTTGATATATGATATAATATGATATATACATGTTTACAATCATTGATGTCATAGACCCCACATGCTCTAGTTATAGATTTCTCCCAGCCATCGACACAAAAAATCCCCCCAATCTCCAAGGTGGATCTGAAATCAAAGAACTGACGATTGGTTTTAGGCAGGATTTATCTGGGCATGGTGTTAGAGGAGTTGGTTTTTGGTTCGGTGTGTTGTTTGAATTAGTTTGGTGTATTTTGTTTGGTTTTGATCCTAGACATAAAACGAAAGTAATAATGTGTTTCCTGGAATTTGGGTTGGTTTACTGAAATTACAGGGCCAACTGCAGGTATGGGTTCCATAGTTCCACTATTCAATTTATGAAGGTCAAAGACGTCAAACTACCTTCACTCTGCAAGGTTGTGTAGGGATCTACCTTGATGCAAATGTTGGCAGACAGCCAGTGTGCTCAGTAGAAGTGTATCCCAAGCACATCTTGGGTACCTCTTCAACTAGGGAATTCTTTGCAGTGTCCCAGTGGGCAGTTGATTTCTTTCATTTCTTTAGATCCTATATTTTTTTTGGGATGCTTTATTTTGTTGAAACATTGTCTTAGTCTTGGATGTTTTGTTTTGTTTTGTTTCTCAACAGATTGTTTCAGGCGTCTTGCTGAAGAACTGCAACTGCAAATGGGACGATTTGAAAGGTGCCTTTGGGATGGAGAGTCAAGTTGCCTATTTTTGGTGATAATTATTCAATACGGTTTGTTTTGCCGCTATTGTTTGGATCAATCCTTTGGTGAGAACCTTCAAGTTCTTGGTTGTCAGTTTTGGGGGTCTAAATTGTGGGTAACTTGATTTTGTTGAGATGGACGTAGTACATGTCAATCATGCGGTTTTTGTTTTGTGTGGATGTGGTGGCGTTGTTGGGCTACAAATGCGGTGCTAGGCGATTAGACAATCTGGAGGAAGATGTGAGGACTCGTCTCTGGGTGCTGAGAACTGACACATGTAGACTTGATTGTTTAACTGGTCGTTTGCGGTTGTGGTTTTTTGCTGGTACACGTTTCTTCATTTCTAGATCAGTAAATTTTGATGAATTATGATTCATCACTCGGGAACAAAAAAAGGTGCCTGTAAACAGTTCACATATTCTAGATACATGACACATACTATATATTTTAGTCGTTTATTCTCCCGTATGGCATCTAGTTGGAAACATTTGCATGAAGATTTCTAGCATCCCAATTTGACCAGCGCAGCAACTGTTCGCTTTCTTTCACGCATTTGCTGAGGGTTGTTTCACATTTGGAGATTCAACTCTCCAAACATGACTTTCAAACATTTCACCTGCAGTGAACCTGTTTGATGAAATTCTTCCACCCTTGGTTGCTTTACATAAAACAGATTCCAGGGACCGAACAGTTTCATTTTGAAATTGAACTCGTACAAATAAACGATTCTGTGCAGAAATCCTCGCATATTTTTTTAAAGGTGCTTAGCAATCAGCTGGTACTAGTGGTACATTTGGGTAGTGACCTGTTAATCCAAAGGACGTTGAAAGTGAAGATCGAACAACCCGAAGAACCAAAGGGATCCCAAGTTACGAGGTGGGCCCTGGCGTTTTAGTTGAGATGTTTTTTTTTTTGGGGAAGTGGTTGTGTTTTTTTGACAAAGGGATTATAATATATTCTAGGTTGTAAAAGTAAGAGAGGTTGATATGAAATGTGTGTAGATCAAGAAAAACATTTGCATGAGATGACTTTTCGTTTTGACTTTTCGCATCAGCCACTTGATCACAACATTTGAGTTGAACGTCTAAATCTCTAAAATATTGGTTTTGGTCACCCTGGATTGCCTTATATTGTTCACATGAGGTTTCATTTTATTTGTTTTCTTCTTCCTTTTTGTTTGAAGATAATCTGACACAAGGATCACGATATCACCCAACCTTCCTCCAATAGCATGCTGAATTTAATTTAGTAGACATAGTATTTGACACGAGTCATTTGTGGTCTTTACATACCTGTGCATTCCAAATTCGAATCCCTTCTTCATTTGACTTCCACCAAAAAAAACAGATCCCCTCCCAAGAAACGACTACCACTTGACCATACTTGACCCATAACAGCTTTGCACGCCAGGTCAGAGACACCAAACACCTTATCAATCTTGGAAACTCGCATGGATGAAATGCAAGAGTCGATGAGGTGGACTTATTTCTCCCGTGGAGTCGAGTGAAAGTGGTAAAAGTCATGACGTTAAAACATGTGTTTTTTTCTCCAAATCATTGATATGTTGTTCGGTTTTTTACCAATAGGTATCTATTATTAGCAATTATGACTCATGACCCTTCCATTTTTAGCTGCTATATATGTCTCCAAAAGGTTACAGTACCATTTTCACAAAAAACAAAAGGGGCTCAGGCCTGAAGCCCATCGGAAAATTTGAAAAAAACAACACCTCAACGTTTTTTCAGGCTTCCCGTTTTTTTTGAAAGGTTTTTCAGGGAACTGCATCAGGTTGGTGAGCTCTGATTTTTATACTACCCAACAAGTTCCACATTTTTGCGTCATCATCCTAGGTTTGTGATTTCAATCATTTTCATTTTTTGAATATGTTCTTCGGGAGGGCTGGTGTACTTGATGTGTGTTTTTCCGTATATTTTCTACATAAACATTGACATTCTCAACATTTTTGCAGCAATGAAAATGTCTTCTCCAACAAACGAATCTTGCCAGGTCGTTGGAAGAAGGCCTGAGATCTTGGCAAAGTCATACACAACATTTGGAAGACCGTTGGTGTCAAGGACAGCCGGGGAACTTTGAACAAAAAGTGATGTGCAAGTCGTCAACGGGGGATGATGCAAGGTGCACAAAAATAACATGTTTTTTGAGGGAGGTTAGAACCTACCTGATGATTTTCTGATTTTTTAAATGTAAGAAACAAAAACACTTGATATTATTTTGATATTTTGGGGAAAAAAACAGCACTAGAATTTCTGATTCTAACAAAACCATATGTTGAGTTTTTTTTCCGCAGATGGACAGAGGAACAGAAAAGTGGATGGCTGAAAAAGGAAGGAATCTCAGTTGAAAGGTTTTGTTTCGTATGATATTTCACGCCACCCCACCTTCAAAAGTCATATTTAGAAGCTTAGCCAAGGAGCTTTCCCCCAAAAGTAGGTTCAACCGGTCCAGATTTTTAATTGTTCAAATTCAAATATTGCGTCTCTCAATGTCTCGAAATTTGGGGGTTGTGAACTTTTTTTCTCCGCACTGGTTTATTCACCACCGATGGTTACGCCGATGGTTTGGTTTGGATGATTTTGATTGCCTTGGATGCAATTTTGAAACAGACAGCAATGTTGTTTGAAAAACCTCTTGCTATGCAGGAGGTGGGACACTTTCAACAAGGTCTGGTGGGGGTGGATATGTGTAGAGTGCACTTGTGCCAGTTGCAGTTGCATGCTTTTTGGAGGACTTTGCCGATTAACATTGAACTGCAGCTTTGAATAGCATCGCGTCAACTCAGATTATAGACTACTAGACCACTTTCCCAAAAAAGAATCTGTTGGAAAATTGCTGGTTTGAGATGTTGAAAATTGGTGTGTGTTCAGCTGGCTGGAACATGGACCCTTTGAAGATGTGGTTCCTATTAAAGATGGGGGCATTCCATTCCCACTGTTGATGGAAGAACTCCTGCACCACCTCTTACACAGGAACCCCTATGAAAAATGGGATTTTCTCCATATCAACTGGTTAGCCAGGATTTCTGAAGCATCAACAATATGTTAGTTAACCAGATGGTACTGTTCTTTTTGGTGATATCTTTGGATCTCAAGATCCATCCAAACGGCATGCAAATCTGGTCGAAGGTCACCCAGTCCATCAGCCATAAGAGAAGTGAAGGTGGGAAAACTTGTTGGAGAAGTTCGTCGGAGAGGTGAAAAATTGGACTACAACCAAACTGACTTGAGGAATGATTTGGGGGATATATGATAAAGTTTGAGTTTGGATATGTTTGGACAGATTGAGTTTGTGTGTGTGTGTGCTGTTTGCATTGAACGGAATCCTTGTGGTTTACTATTTGGATGTACCTCCAACAGTAGATCCGTCTTTCGTGAAGCTTGAGATCCGAGACGAATCTTTCTCGTTGGTTGGTGTGGGTGCATCCCAGGATGAGAATCTCTTCGTTGAGAGAGGACGTAACATTTTAAATACAGCCAATAGACATATATATGTTCATGGGAAGGATTCACATTTAGGTGTGATTGAAAATGATGAATCAAGTGTGCTTTCCTAGAATCATGATAAAGACATCAAGGTTGTCATGTTGTGTTCCTTAATATAAATACTTTTAAACAGGAAAACGCTTCCATAAACCCATGCCACCAGATTTTTCTCATCCGTCAGGTCGAGCCCATTGGATCTCCCGTAAAGAGACCCCACAATGTCCGCACGCAAAACAGCGAGAGTCCAAAGCATCTCAGCACCTTGGTTGATGAAAAATGACAAGATGCAGAATTCATAAAGCATTTACAACGTTGGATCGTTTAGAGAGGGAAAATAATTGAAATCTCAATTTTAGAGGGATGTCCTGCCTATTTTGTGGAAGATACATGAAGGTACTGGGTTATTGTGGAAAATAGTTGAATGTTTTATTGAAGTTTGAGTGGAGAAACCTCCTGGAAAAAACATGTCGACAGCCCAGAATCAGAATTGTCCCAAAAATATTTTGGAGCAAAGATAAACCTGGGGAGTAATGTATAAGTGATGAAGGTTATATAGAAAAAATCACTCATGTTATGTTAGCCAGGTAACCATAGTTACTCATGTTATCTACTTACCTCAGTAAGGTTCGTAAGGTGCACCGGCAAGGCTGTCACAACAACTTGATTTGGATGCAACCTTTCGGCGGAGGTTTGTTACAAGTCAAGATTGGAGAAGCACTGTCAAGAGAAGAAATCCGACGAAACAACCACCTAAAAAACCTGGAGATATCTATTAAAAACACCCTGTAAATAGTATAGTGATTGATTAAACCAACCAACCTCAACTTCGGTGATTTGCCAGATTTCTGAAGCACTGGTGGATCCCCGTGCCGTCCAAGTTTTAAGGACTACCTGGCAATGGAGCCCCACCGGTGCCGATATCCTCGATGCTTGGATAAAATGTAAATTTCATGATAAATGATAATGATACTTTTACTATGCACTAGGCCAAGTGGGAGAGATTTCAGCTTTTCACTCTACTCATGTGGGTAGTTTTGTGTCAAATGATCACCTTTGTCGTTTTTCATTCAAATTAACCCTGCATAAACAAAGAACCACAATTTGTCCAAAGGCCATAATGTTGCGAACACTCTCCCCCACACCAAACATTTTTGTTTATTATCATTTTCAGCTTTCGGATATGAAACTTCCGAAGCTTTTTTCGGTTTTCAAAAAGCACCAAAGAGATCAGCCAACATGGCTTGTTACCTCAATGGGACCAAATTGCTGCAACCATTGCTCTAGGCCAGGCTTTGCACTTGACCATCACACGCTTGGAATATTTCCTCATCTTACCCCGCTTAAGGATACCAATGGCAATGCCGTGTTCGCGGGACAAAGATGCCATGAGCAACGGCGATGCGGGTGACTCGGACCCCAAGAAATATCTTCGAAAAAGGGAGCGATTTGGAGCTACCTCCTGGGATTCAAAAAGAAACATCTTAGAGGTTGTTTCAACGAAATTTTGGGGGTGATGTTGTACTACCGAATTATTTGGGGAACATGGATTCAAATTTGACTTGTGGCATCTTTTTCTTAGCATTGGCGGCGGAAATTAAAAAAGAACAAGAGAAGTGATGTGTCAAGAATCCTTGCGGGAAATCATTTGTTTGATGAGTAGCACCAAGATTGAGTAACAGTTGTAGGCGTAGGTCTAAAATCATACAATGTGAGGTTTTTTTGTTCGGGTTACTGGGTTGCAGTTGGAGTTTTCCTCCCTGTTTCTTTTGGTGGAAGATATTTGCTGCAGGTGTTGAAGATGGTGTTGTTGGAGAATAATTGGGAAGATGGGAAGATCACATGTTGAAGATGGCTTACTTTTCAGACTTTACACTTGCTTGCAAACCAATATGACTCTTAAACTCACTAAGCACTGTTTTCCTTTAACATTTTTTCGTTCAAGGATTTTGAAACACTTGCAAGCTGCCAATTTGATTACATATAGGTTACTGTGTTTTGGCATTAAGTTGCGAGACTTCTTCTCATCAAACTATTTTTCTCAGTATTGTTTTTGAGTCTTAGCTCTATTTTCAACCACCCTACAAACAATTTTTTAAAATGGTGTGACAACCAATGAGACGGTAAGCCGCCAATCTCTTGAGATTTTTTTAACCCCCCTTAGACAGCAAACACCACGCGGTGGTGAAGACTTCAGCGTTGCAAAAGGTGATTATCCAGAGCTCAGTGCGGAGGTAGGTTTAAGCTTGGCAGTGCCGCAGCTGGGTCTAGAGGTGCGGGGAGGGGAGGGGCATGATATGTTGAGGGGGATGGCAATGAAGGATGGGAATCCGGAAGAGAGTTGCGAAAATGAGTTTTAGATAGTCAACATGAACCGAAAAAATATACCAAAAAGTATAGATGAAACATCGTGAAGAGTTATCCAGAACTTCAATCCAAAGATTGCAATCGAAGCTTGGCCGTCTTCTCCCACTAGACACCAGCATGCCAGGAAGATTCACCACGAACAGGTGGCAGCACCGAAGGCGGAGACAGGGCCGGCTGAGAGAGACAGATTATAACGACCAAATCGCCGGTTGGTCACCTCAAATTTGTGGTTTAGTTAAGGGCATAAAACTTTAAACCCAAATTTTTATCAAATTCCCTTAATTATCCCCGATGGGTGGCCTAGAATTGAATCAGGGTCCTCGGTGACCTGATCTTAATTCAGGGTTTCGGAATTATATATCCTAATTTGCCCAGAAAATGGGTGTAGGGTATACATGAGACCATGGTTTTTTAAGCCAGACACCCCACGCCCTACAGCACCACTGCCGCCAAAAACTCCCCCAAAAACTCCCTGAAAATCCGAAGGTTGTAATTTGGATGCTGATGCCAGCCTCGTTTCCGCTTCCTCGGAGACTTTTACTTCATCCAGTTTGGCAGAGACGTCCCTTGGGGAAACCCTGGTGGGATGAGTCCAGGGGTTGAAGGATTGAATTTCTTTCTGGGATGTTCAAAGATGTTTTTTTTGTAGAAAAAAGGGAGGAATTACTATATAGGTATCAACCTTGATATATCTATGACAATGTGTTGTTTATATACTGTAAATAGGGATGTTAGACTTTTTGATGACAATACCATGGCAGCTTGGTTTCGTAGAAGTCCTCAACTTGTCTTGAAGTTGATCAAATGAAACTCTCTGTTTGCTCATCTCAGCTGGTAAAAGGTGGCTTGTTTGCTCAACAAAAAAAGTTTTAATTCGACTCAATTTACAGCAAGACAATAAGACCTCACAGGCAAACATACTCCAACCTGGGTTGACAGCTTAATTTCTGAGGAAAACGGCCAGTCATCCAGCAGAGAAGCGCAGTGAGAATACCTCATGAGCCCAGTGGTAGCTATGGCCACTCCGCGCGAGTTCTATTGCTTCCGAATCTTTTGTTGCATGCTTACAACACATTTGTGGGAGATTCGAATCATGAAGAACAATCTTCTATATTTTTGTTGCCACGAGCTGTTGGCTCCCAGGGTTTCAAACCCATTTCAATTGTAGTTTTGAGTATTGAGGGACGTGTTAACCTGAAAGTTCACAGAAACTCCCAATTACACGCTGCAAGTCCGTGTAAAAACCGGTGCCTTTTTGCATCTTTGTCCACCCTTAAAGGGTGTAGCCTTGTAACATCTTGTAACCAGCATTACCAGCAGTGACGACTTCCCCGGGGTCAAAGTGACCCAAAGGTTGCCATCAAAATCCGGTGACTGTCTGTTGGTCGTGGAGTATTCGGGTTAGCCCTTGTTTTGACGTTTGCTGTGTTGGGACATGATGGACTTGAGATTTGTTGAGGGCAGCAAAAAAAATACTCCAAATCGTCTCCCTGGTAGAACTCTAAATTTGTTATCTGAACTCATCATTTTAGATTTGACCGACCCATTTTTTTTGCCAATTGTTAGGTATTTATATCCACCCCAAGAAGTCTTCAAAAGGCATTCAGCCATGCATCTTTACCACTCTCCCCGCACACTTTTTTTTTTTCGAAAGCCACCTCCATCACTTCCAATCACCAAACCTTTACCGTCTACAATCGTTGGAAAATTGGACCGATACGCCCCCGAAAATTAACATGGAACCTGAAAATGGACCCCTCAAACAGGAGATTCCTATTGGAAAGCACCATTTTCAGGTTCTATGTCAAGTTTCGGGGGGAGTACCAGATATTATACACCTTCAATTTCCCACCTATTTGGAAATGGACAGTTTCATCAAACCTTCGCCGCCAAATGAATGGAGGACTTCAAAGGTGCTTGCAACTTGATGAAAGAATTGCATTTCTTGCAGCCTTTCAGCTGTTGGGGTGAACCCAGGAGCTGGGAGGGTGTTGAAGTTGGTGAAAATTATAACCTTCGCGTTTGGAAATTTGGGGAATAGAAGTCTATCATCAGAATTTGAAGCTGCGGTTCCAACCCATCTGAAAAGAAACTGTCAAAGTGGATCATTTCCTCATATGATCATACAAAAAAATCTGTGGAACCACCTAGTTGAGATAGATTCCAAGTAGTATGCCTATGTTGAATTTGGAAGATGTCTCCAAAACAAAAATTTGCAACTCCTCAAGAAAGAAAACCCTTCCCTTTTTTTGGGGGAAAAAAAACATGCCCTCTGGGAGTTAAGGCACCTTCGACGCGAGTACCTTCTCTACCAAGGCTGAGGTCAATCCATGGCTTGGTTTTTTGGTCGTTTTTTGTCTCGAAAAAGAAACGACATGGAATAGAAACTGCATCACCTCGATGCTTTGAGTTGGTTGTTGTTTGAAATTGGGGGAGATTTTGAGCTACACAGACTACTTAGACCTCTACTATATAATGCGTAGATCTCATCTTTGTACTCATGTACTGTGTTTTTGTTGGGTGAACATGAAGCGATCCACAAGCCCTTGCCATTGCTCGTGCATGTTGTCCTGTTCCCCGCAGCTTCTTATTCACCAACTCCTACTTAAGCCGTTGCTGAAGGGGGAGGCACAGGGCGGTTGGAAGATACCTCGTGCCATGGAAAGCGATGAAGAGCAGTGCTTGAGAGGCCTGAGGATGTTGTGAAGATATTCACCACTGGTGTCTTGAGAGAGGTATCATGACAACAATCTCAAAGAGTTGGAATATGTTTTCCAAAATTTCAACTTCAACCATATTACCATATTCAAATCACTATATTCATGAGTGCGTTTAATAAGAATACACGTGCTCACGTGGCTCTCTCTCTCTCTCTCTTTGTTTGTTGGACACAAGCGGCAAGGTTTCAGATCCTCACCATGCTATCGCAGTCCGCGAATCGAGGATCCGCAGCAGGGTCCAGTTGCTTGGCATTTATTTTCTGTTGAGAAAAGATAGCTTATTGCCGTTTAATGCATATATAATATATAGTCTTCTCACCAATGCTTTAAAGTTTGGAACATAGTGTAAAGTTTAAAAGTTGAAGCAACGCACGTGAAACTGATTAGAAATTTTCACCTTAGTTTCGTTTCAGCTTTTTCTAGCTTGGTGAAATATGTGTCTTTCGGTATCTTTTGGTAGTCATTTGTTGATGTAACATAATGTTACTTTCTTGGTGGGTATCACAGACCTTCCCGAATTCAAACCACATGTTTTTTTGATGAAACAAGGAATACTATTGGGAATAGTTATGTAGCCGAAAGTGACGGACACCCTTATTTCACAGTGTATCAGGTTGGTAAAATATTGCAATTCAAGCAGGCATACTTTATAATAAAGCCTGTCCCGAAAAAGTCGATTCGTTTGTCACTGCTGTTTCCACTGCTTACTTTGGGGTTATGGTGCAGTTGAAGGTTGTTGAAATACTTTTTTTTTCTCCCTGTTTGGTTCAATGGTCGGCCCAACACTGGATTCTTTTGGAAGTAGGATTCATGAATTCCCATTTGAATGAATTTAGTGAAACAGTAGGATTGACATGCAAGAATTCATGAAATCCCAATTGTAGAAACATGTCTCATTTGCTGCATGAATTCTGTTGAATAAAAAATAGCAACTTGACTTTGCTTCAGATGTTTCAAATTATTGTGAAGGCATGCACCAACTACCACCAGGTGGTTTGCACTGTTATATTGACTTGAATCATTTGAGTAGGTATTTGTTACCTTGAATCATATTTGTATATCATACATATTCAGAGCGCGTATCTAATCTGTAGATATGGATATACACATAATATGTTTTTTCCAAGCAATCGGAGTGAGCTTTGTTTTGAGGAAGCTTCACCTACAATCGACTTATTAGTTCTTCGGCCAAAGCGACCAAATGGACTTTGGCACTTCACTTCTTTCAGGAACAGATGGATGGTGGCAAGGTAGGTGGTTCTGGATGCTGCACATGTCATGTGTGTGTGTGTGTGTGTTGATGTTTGGATTTTCTATATCAAGTAACGCTAAGTCTATTGCTATAGGCTTTAGCCTAAAATGGAGATATGTCTAATTCAGGGACGTTTACAAAAGTCTCTACCAGAAACGGTGAACATTTTTGAGTTCAGAGTTTTAGACAAGAGGAAGGATGGATCTAGCGGCTAGCGATTGCCATGATCGGCGAGTAAGATTGTCTTACTCTGCTTTGATTCAAGAGGCTTAGTTGTTGTGATACATCTCAATATTTTTTTTTGCATCATTTTCCTACCTCTCCAAAATCTCAACACTGATTCGCGACCAAACGTCACTTCCGATTTCTATGAACAACTCCGAGTCATTGCAGGGATTATGAAATTCACCCATTGTGGAAAGCCCTCGTAATCAACCACCATTTCCTGGGATGGGAATTCACTGAATCTCTTTCGTTGGCTCAATTGTTCGAAGTGCATGGCAACTATATACATTACAACCCAATATATTATCATCACTTAGTATAAACATGTTTTGGCATATCATGTAACATCATGTAATATTCCTTACAACATGTTGGTACATAGTATATAACATTGAACCCTTTTCGAGCCTTGGTTTTCCCGATTCTCCAGGAGCTTCATTCCTTCAGCTTGGTTGATGCCGTCAGTGTTGCCTCGACAATGAAGGCATGTGACTTGGTAATAAAAGATAATGACGGAGGACAGGAGATGACAGGTGGGTTTTCTTTTACAGTTTTACTTTTAAACATCAAACCAAGAAGGAAGGGATGATTTTCGGAACCGACTTGATGAACTTTGATTTTTGTTCGGGTTTCGTTTACTATGAACTTTGGCGGTGTTTGGGCCAAAGCATGAGTTTGTGTGTTTGTTGTGTTTGTTGTTTTGCATGTGTTTTTTCTTGCTCACATGTGTACTTCTCAGCCGTACATACTTGTCCTATGCTTCAAATAGTTTGGAGTTGCCCTTTTGCGCGCAGTCAACAGTCGCAAAGGAAGGATCACGTGACATTGTCTGTGTTGTCCAGTTGTCCAGTTGTTGTTGTTGTTGTTGTTGTTGTTGTTGTTGTTGTTGTTGTTGTTGGTGGTGGCTGTTAAACACATCCACACACACCCAAACGGAGGAACTCACTTGACTTGGCCAAGCTCGATCTTTGCATTCAGGTGAGATGAGTGGTGAATGGACGTTGGCGTTGCACCTTCTCAGTGTTGGATGCCTCAGCTTTGGTGACAAAATTTGATCAGATCTTTTAGATCATGATGTGTGTTGTCAGCACCTTCCCTGTGGAGAATGAGATGTGATGTGGAGAATATTTTGAAGATGCCCTTAAAAAGATCACTAAGGTCATTTGTGAAGTTTCCATCTCAGACTTACCATACCTCCAAAAAACCTTGTTCAATTCAAGAACGCCCCGAGCTGCAAAGCCCGTGACACTACTGATACCCCAAGAGTCCTTTGACCCATAGAGATGTTGGTGGCAGCATGCTACTGTTGATGGAAGGGATCCTGCACCAGTCAATATGTGGTTTATCCCATTATTTCCAGGGTTTTATACATCCCAGGTGGTTGTTTGGGATTTCTTAACCATCAACAGTATCATTAGCTGTGTCTATCTTTCCCTGTTTCACCCAGGTACTCCCGCGCAATCAGCTGGATGTGGTGGCCCTCACTGCTGCCATCAGCGCTTGCACGAGAGCTAGTATCTAGACAAGTTGGATGGCACTGAGGGTTGACATCCGAAATGATGAACAAAAAGTGAGTAAGTACAAATCATTTTTCTGGCTGGTGGTTTGGTTTGAAACATGTTTTATTTTCACCCCTACCTGGGAAAATGATCCAATTTAACTAATATTTTTCAAATGGGTTGAAACCACCAACTAGTTTTGTTTGTTTTTTTCCCTGGTCTTTCAAGGACACGAAACCAAGTAACCAAGATGCTTTGTCAACGGAAACCGGGCCAGCCCACCAACTTAGAGGAATTTTTCAGCCGACCAATCCAATCTAGGAAAGTCACAGGTTGATCAAATTGAGGAGGAATTGACTTGACAAGAAAATGATCAAATTCCATTATTGGTATATCATTTGGGGGGTATCAGCTATAGTAGGTGACATTTTGGTTGATAGATCCTGCCACTAAGCATCCTGGGGGAAGTGTTCTTGACTATATCAGAGGTGTGGAGGTGTTTTTGATCTTTATCATGAAACTGTTGACAATATTGATAAAGTGCTGAGGTGCTGCTTTTGCTGAAATTCTTGCAATGCAAGGTATATCATGAACAACTGGAAATGAGAATCATGTCAAATCATGTCGTACTGTATCTAGCATCGCTTTCCTAGTATCAGTACATGTCGCTGCCACAAAATATGTTGAAGATGTCTTTAAAATAATGTGGGTGTTTCCAAAAATAGTGGTACCCCAAAATGGATGGTTTATAATGGAAAACCTTATTAAAATTGATGATTTGGGGGTACCCCTATTTTTGGAAACACCCATGTCTATCCAATGATGGCATCGCATGCAATCTGTGTGCAAAACCCTGTGATTTTATGTGTTAAATTTCTCCTCTGAGGTGCATGGACATCAGCCTTGCATATTTTCTTGGATTCTTGATTCTCGAAAGGGCATGGACCATGGATGTATAAAATAGTATTCAATGTGTACAGGTGTTTTTTTTGTTTTCGGGTGGTGCGAAGTTTTTTTTCTAAACTTTGACGTTATGACACTATGAGTATGACTGTCAATGTAAGACATCGGCACAGGTGTCACCCAACTGAGCAGTACACAAAGAGGTTTGCAACCTCAAATTGGTCACGATTCATTCAGGTCCACCATAAAAAGGCCGTATTTGGGAAAAACAGGTGTAAATTTACATACACAAACAAGGAAAAAAGCGTATTGACCAAAAAAATCGTCTATTTGGTTTTACAGGTACGTATATCTATACAAATGTATACATATCTATTCACATGTTGTATGAATGTGAAATAGATATATTTTAATATGATTAGATGCTTTAAAAAACAACTCCTAAGGGCTTTCTGAATCGACTTCCTTCCATCGCCCCCAGGACTTTCGAAATATTCTTGAAGTAGATGAAATTTTGTGCAACGCGGCCATCAGTGCTTGTGCTCAAGGAAACAACTGGCAGTGACTTTGGATGAATAGATGAAAGTGGCATTTTATTGAAAACACATGTTCCCAGATTGATTGTAGCAATGACACACTTCTGGGAGAAAATGGCAGAATTAGGGCCATGTGCTGCTTTGAGAATTGTGACAATTCTATCATTCCTACTACCGTTTTTTTTTTGCAGAAATAAATTGCTTTTGTGGATTGTTTTCGTCTATGACAAAAGGGATGCTCCCCCCTTCCAGTTTTTTAGTCACCACCAGGATTTTCCATACACCTTGACTTGCCACTATTGCTTGGAGTTGTGCCTTTCAGGTTGGCCATGACTTTACTGCAGCAGATGGACTTTCTGCGCCTTGATAGGCAACTTGGAAGGAAATGTAACACAAGAAAAAAACGGAGGGACTGTAATTCGTATTGAAATGGTGCAGGAAATTGTTCAAGAAAACCTGGGGGGGGTTGTAGGAATTCAATGTTTTGTTACTGGAGTGTGAGCTAATTTAAGTTCTTTGTTTGTGTCGATGAATGTTGATGATTTGTTGTTTTGGCAACATTCCCGTTTGAGCATTGCAAAGTGATGTTTGCTACAAGGTGAATACAGTATGTCTTGGAAGCAATCACGCGTCTTGCATCACTTAATGCAAACTGCAGGTTTATCTCTTCATACACCTGTAAACCATGAAAGAAATGATAGCTCAAATACAAGCGTTATCATGATGACATGAGCAATATTAATGTGGACAGCTGATCTGGTTCAGACAATCGCGTATTGCAGTGGCGGGAGAAACACTATTCAAAATCATGACCTTAAGGTGCGAAATTGATGATGTCACTGAATTTGATTTAGCCTTCCAGAGCTTTTGCCAACTGTGTCAGTTTTTTTATTTGCAGAAAGCCTGAAAGGCAAAACATACATAAACAAACAACATGTCATCTTTCCAAAAGTGCTCAACACCTAGGAGATTGGTAGGTCAAATTAATAGAACGAAACCTTTACCATGTAATCCATGTACCTTTTCTTCAACCAACGCTACCTATCATTGATTCTTTTTGGTCCATGCAAGAATCTTGAAGTTGCCACCAAAGAGTAAATGAAATATGTTACGAAACTATGCAAATCCTGAACATGTCGATGTTATATACTCATTTCGGATCTGAATACAGCTTTTTAATGTTTTTGTGAAGCCAGAGCCATGCCTGTGGGCACAATCTGCCAGTTGAACTACTATGGTGGTGGCTATTTACAATATCAAGACGTCTGCGGCAAATCTTTTTGCCTCCCGTTTGTGAAAGCACCATATTTGCGTGTTGGTCAGCAGGTGTCCTTCTCTATTAGTCCAAGTCCAAGCTATTGCGAGGCGATTGACGTGGTGCCCTTTGATTCGTCGCAAGCAGCAACGCCGAACACCTTGGAAGATGCCATGAAGGCAACAGTTTCAATTCATGCGAATCCGTTGGATGTTACCTCACATCCAGTGCAAGAGGTGCAGCTTCCTCAAATCAGCAGGGAACTGCAGAAGAGCATTGGAACATATCGGAACGCAGACACCGAAGGACGGCTACATTTGATCACAATGGCTGAAGAAAAACTTCAGAGACTCTTGGGCGAAACTGAAATCAATGGCAATGCCCTTTGTAGATTAGTTTGTCGTTGTGTCGGTTGGCTTCACCGCCCGACCTTGAAGTCAGTGCCTGTGTCTACACAGGCATCAATTCCGACGTGTGGCCCCGTTGATAAACCTTGCAACTTCCAGCCACGTGCCAGGCAACTCTTGATCTCAACGCTGAACATGTTAGATTTGCAAGATGCTCTGACATCTCAAAAACTCGAGCCAGCTGTGAGATACATCCAACATTTTCTTGCTGATTCACGTATCAAAGATGCTACGAAAACCACAGGCTCTGACGCACAGTGGAGACAGCTTCGATCCTTGGTTCTGTTTGATCCTGTAGAGCCGAACGAAACTTTGCAACTTGCGGATGAACCTTCAGACGCCCGGAACAGCCGATCGAAATGCTTGGATGATAATATGGATCGATCGAAAAGGTCGCATCGATGTGTTGGTGGTATTTATTGTCCAAATGAAAAGGTTATGAATTTTGCGAATGTTACGAAATCCGATGTGGCAGTGCAAATTCAATGTTCCAATTGTTTTCATTCTATCAAGAGCAGCTGGACGTGGAAGCACCCAAGAACTGGAAAACTACATATTTTGGTGCCGCAGTCGGGTCACAGGAGTTGTAGCAGACAACTGGGTAAAAAGTGCCCTTGGCTTGTTGTAGGTGATTTTCCGCCAATAAATGACAATCTTGCGGAGCTGGACTTTTGTGCTCACGGGCGACAAGTAATGAACTGCAGACTTTGTGGAGGTCGTCATATTTGTCCTCACGGTCGTCAAAGGTCTAAATGTTCAATTTGCAAGGTGAAAGGCCAGATCCACCAGCGGTCACGCCAGCAAAAACAGTACGGCGCTATGGCTTGGAAGGCTTCATGAGAATTTCTGTAATACAGGACTGATAAGTTGGAAAATAGTTGGACTACAAGTGGCTAATAGTTGAGTTTTTCATGAACTGATATCATATTCCTTCATTGTGGGTTTGCCACCTGGGCCATTTGGGGTTGCAAGTTTAGAAACCCAGTTGCGTATCACTTGACACTGTCGGATATTCACCCATGTCTGACATCTCGCATGCCAGCATTCGACTGAAGGGATTGGACGATTTTGTTGCATCTTGGGGTAAAAGAAACTGCAATTGAACTAGAAGTATATTCTTGTAACATGACTAGTCCCCTGAAAAATAAGAAGGGAAGTGAAAGATTAGTTGTCAGTTCTAGATTCAAAAACCGCTTTAGGGAATCTTGCATTTGGAAAACCTTAACCTAGGTTTGAGTCAAAATAAGCAGTTTGGGTGTGACTGTGTTCAGTGGAACCGCTGTAGAAAATCCAGGTCCACTGTGACCTACAGCAGTGCCATCTCCGCTGCCAAGACACATTGGAAGCTCAGCTCACTTGGAAGGGTTTGGGCTCTTCTTTCCATGGCTCGGTAAAGGAAATGCCTCCGGAGGTGTAAATCAATTGAAGATGTGAGCGTGAATCACTTGATCTTGATTTTGCAGATATTTTTGTTTATGCAGATCAAGTGATTTTGTGACTTAGTTTGTGGATTTTGTAGTTTTGAGACAATTCCCAATAGCTCTAAGCCTGTAAGCCTCAGCAATCTTCAGCAGGTAACAAGCCGGTTCATTGCTCAGGATTTTGGCCCTTCATCTCTTTTGGACGTTGAAGACAACACCCTCCTTGCTTCCAGTACCTGGGTGGCAGTTGACCAAGACCAAGTGGAATCATTTCACAGATTTTCACTGCTTGGTTGATGACATGGTTTGATTATGTAATTCTGCAGATTGAGTGTGACATGTTTGTTTACTCTATACTCTTCAATTCGGAGATTCTTGTGAACAGTGTCAACAAAAACCTGGTTAGGGATAGCCATGGTTTGTTTCCAGGGAAGGGTGAATATCTATTAGTACTGGGGGAGTGCTCTTTGCATTCACCATCCCTGTGTAACCGCTTGCTACGCAATTTTTTTCCAAAGAAGAGGCAATGGGGGAAGGAAAGATGTGAACCCCTAGAGTTAGGAGTCGTTCAATCAATGAAAGATGTGACCAATACAATTACAAGCCAATCAATTGCCCCAAATAAACAAGAAAGAGGCTGATGGCATCAACATGGCATCAACGCATTTTTTTCCAACATGATTTTTTTTTGCAGTTTTGTTTTGGGTTTGCGAAAACCACCCAAGAAAACGGAAACCTGATGTTGGTTTCCATCTAGATTTAAAGGCGGTCCCATTGATGATGCAAAACCCTCTTGCAAGACTGGAAGATGATGTGCAAACTACACTTTTCAAATTTGGTAGGGTTGCTTTGTATGTATGTTTCTCTCCATATTGGAAAATACCATGGAGCAATGACCTATAGTCCATGGATTCTGTGGGTATCACTAAGTACAATACCATATAATTTAATTCATTTTTTTTTGTAACAGTTGTTGGAATCGTTACGTGCATCACCCCTCTCCAAATGTGCGGGTGTTTGAAACATAAACCGCTCCAAGCCACCTTGACAAAATAACCACCTGGTTGGTTGGGTTATTTAGGGGGTTTATACTACCCGGTTTTGTATATATGGATGTTTCCGAAAATAGTGGTACCCCCAAATCATCCATTTTGATAGGGTTTTCCATTATCAACCATCCATTTTGGGTACCTTTATTTTTGGAAACACCCATATAGAGACTATTTATAAACCATCAGAGGGATCCCATTTTTTTTGTTGAAACTCCTATATGTTTCAGGATCTGGTGTCATTCGCTGCAATATTGAGTGCTTGTGATGGTGCCTTTGACAAATTCTTGGCGACCGTAAAGCGTGGGTTTTTTGGAGAGGTACCTTGAAACCAACATGTAAAAAGCGGGAGCAATTGAAACAAGAGGATAACAGCTGGGTGTTTTTGTTGACCTTTTTCCTATTGAAAACCTGAAGTGATTTCAAGATCATGTCAAGATGATTTCGAGTGAATGCAGAAATTTACAGAAAAACCAAGGATTTTCAACAAAGAATATTTGAAGTATGACTAGAAATTTACATGAAACCGGAACTATGATCTCAGAGATTCAGAGAATATTTTTGACGAACATCGCTCCACACTTTCAGATCGAGTCCTGTCACTGGACTTTTTGTTGAACAACATTTCATCATGTGTTTGTGCCTTTTGTTCAACACCAACGATGGTTGGAACAATTTGATTTTGTAAATGGTAGCAACAAGTCCATGATGTTGGTCAAAATTATGTTGGATTGCAACCATTTTGTCGCACCAACACTGTTTTTTCGGCATTTGCGAATAAACCACCTGATACCGCCCCGGGCCATTCCTATGGAGCCTTGGTTGTGTGAACAGTTGGGTCTCTTTTGAAACACCAAATTTGAGGGTAACTTGCCACTGTTTGTTGATCGTGTTTTTTTTTGGGGTTGGACTTTTCTTTTTAAAACAGTTATAGAGTCAGATTTTTTTTCAACAGGTGTTGGGAGGTATCACAGAATTTTTGTTGTCCAAATTTCAGTAACTGAAAAGAGGCGGGGGGTCCCCGGGGTCCCCAACGAAAAGTCGGTCTCTAACGACCTTTCTCCTGTTTTTTTCGGATGGGAAGGTGCTCATTGGACCTTAGCTTTACATCTCCTTGAAGACATGAGCATCATCTCCTTAGTACCAGATGTGGTATGCTACACTGCTGCAATCAATGCATGTGAGAAAGGCATCTGGGGGTCTGGGAATGTGGTGGGTTCCTGGCACTGGCAGGAAGACATGTTGGATTGTTGTTTTGTAGGAGTTTGCAATCATTTTTCAGGGCTAGATATCAGATATTGCTAGGTGAAACTGATCAATGTATATATATATATACATGTACATGACATATATATTTTATATTCTATACATAGCTAGAAAATCAACGAAAGGAAGAGAAGATGAACCGAGTTTGGAAATCAACGTCTCGTGAAGATAGTAAAGCAAAATCAGTTCTGAGTTTCTGGCTGTTTACTTTGGAAAGTGTTCTTTCCTCCTGAGCTGGGATGGATTTTATTTTTTTGATTTGAATCACAAAAGGCTACTGCAACCGATTGTCAGCTGGACATGTCTGTAGTTTTTTCTTTTGCTGGAAAAAAGAGTGAAGAATCCCCCCAAACTCACTTGCAGAAATTGAAGCAGAACAAATGGTTTTCGATGCGAACCTGATTCCTGTCACAATTGTGCATGAAGCCATCATTTGTTTTTATACACATATTGTTTAACGATACCACATGGTTCTGTCTCTTCAATAGTCAGCCTTTGATTCAGTTTGATCAAGTCTGAAATCATCAAGGTTGCTAACAACCTCGCCTGGTCCCCAGAAAACCCGAAGAATTCTCCAAAAAAACACGTGTGAAGTGTGAATTATGATCACCCTATATACACCCTTTTTAGTATAATTCCCAGCAGATGAACCTGCAACATCCAATTGTAAATGGTTGTTTCATTGGGTTGATGAACCATTTTGTTACATCGGAAATGGTTGGAAAACTGGTGGACTTGAGGGTCCCAGGTAGGTTAAGTAACCGGAATCTATTGGGATTCACTGACACTACCTGGGGTGCAAAAATTTGATTGGAGTCTTCAAGTGGGACTGCAAGCGGGTGGGGTTCCAGTGGTCGTGTCGTCGAGGTCAACAGTGGCCGTTGGCCCTGATGATGCTTTCACATTCAACCACACCGAATGTGGTGGCATATTCTGCCACCATTAGTGCATGTAGGTGGGGCTGGTATCAGCGGCGGTGTGTTTGTGTAGGAAATGGGGTGGGGAATGGTGTAGCAGGAAAAAACTAGACTTTTAATACCCATCAGTTTAGTCAACGTATCAGTAGAGGATTTAGTGAAACTGCAACCAATCATTTTGAGTGTCCATCTTGATCATCGTTGCCATTTGCCAACATGTTGCCTAAAGCACATAAGAAATCCCAAACCCAATTTCAGAAGAACAATTTTCAAGTTCTATTTGACCACAGAAATTCATCAAAGGTGAAGTTGGAGTCTCAGTTCTTACTTATGATGCAGCATGTGATGACGCAGATGAGTAGATCCCCATGGTGTGAAGGGCAGGCACTGTGATGGTTAAAACGTCACTCTGCCAAGAGCTAGCGTGCTGGAATACTGTACCATTTTGGTAACAGATCAGCTCGGGACCCTACAGAAAGTATATAGTTTGTACTATGTACACAGGTTTTAAAGAAATACTTCCCCCCCGAAAACGGACATGTCGTCACTGAAAAATAGTGGTTGGAAGACAAGCGTGGCACCTTTGTTAGGGGACGAATTCGTTCGTTTTCGAGGGTGTGTAGTAATTTTGAAGCACCCACCTACTACCGCTACCTTGCGACAGGAAGAGTGAACAATGGGAATGGGCTGTTCACTTATTGCATGAAATTCATCGAGCGATGTTGCAAGCAAATGTGATTTCCTATAACGCCACTATCGATGCTTGTCAGGACTGACAGTGTGACAAAGACTTGGAGCAGGAAATATGGATACAATTGAAGTTAAAGGTGACATGAACATGATATGATGCTGGATGATTCAGATTTTTTGTTGGTTATTCATTGACAGTCTTAGTACACCATCGGTATTTTGGTCTGATTATTTCTTGGCGTCGATATACATATATCATCTCCCTTAAACAAAACATACACATAATTCCCATCAAAAAGGTACACAAATATTGGTATTTTCTGTCTGGAAAACGTTGGCTTCTCCACACCATGTGCCAAATGGAAATCTCAACCTCTCGTTCGACAGGAGCACTGGCGCTTGAGTTTACAGCTTCTTCAAAGCATGACCATGAAGGGTCTTGAGGTGCGTCACGCTGTGGGAATATCAGGATTTTTGTTGTTGGGGTGAGGTGACAGATGTTGGAACAAGATTGAGCAGTACATTCCAACAATAGGGGGGGGTCATAATTCATCATGTAAAGGATTATGTAGTAAAAGTTGCCTTCAGATGGTGGTAAATTCACATAATTTCATAGATATGTTTGGTATGGCGTGAAGGTCCACTTCTCCAAAAATGTGCTAAATGGGTGCGTTGCGCACCTTTCTTTAAAGGATGAAACCTTGGAGCAACAACCCAACATTTGAACTTCCAGTATACGCAAAGATAGCAGGCTGGTACATGGAACATTTGAAGATGTAATCGTATCATGTCATTCACAAAACATCCTGTGAGTTTCGTTTGTTTCATGTTTATCCCCGGAAAACCCCGGGTGAAAATCTGCGATCACCGCTGCCGCAAGGCTGATCTTCTTAGCTTCAGTAGCGCTATGAATGGTCTTGGAAGTCTGGCCAGCTTCAACACTTGGACCTTAGCCTTGCAGATGATACCAGAAGAAGGCTCGTTAGGTGTGTAGTTTTTTGGGGATATTTTTGTTGTACACTTTGGAACAGGGGTTCGGAGTAGATTGAATCACTTTTGTTTTCATGTTTGATCCTAAGATCCAAATATGTGTGAAATCGACATTTTAAAGCTACACTTGTTTTAGATTCTAACAGGATGGAAACACTTAATGGATGTCTCAAGCACCAAGTTTGAAATACAAAGTGAACACATCAACTGTATCATTCCTCTGTTTCTTTGCAGTTGATCCGATGGCGTGCAATCCAATCCTTTGTGCATGTGGCCGTGCTCAAGCGATCCTTGGCGAAAACTGTCAATGTTCAAACCAAGGATGTTTGACATGTGAAAAATTCACCAATTCCAAGTGGGTTGGAAAATCGTTGGATTATATAATGGTGTCGAGACTGAGGTTGATCAATAGAATCGATCCTTATCCCAGAGGGTAGGATTCACAGAGCCCCTTAGGTGGAAGAGTGGACTTTGGATGTTTCATACAATGGATGCCAACATTGCTAGTTGCTGGGCGACAGATAGTGATGTTAAGAAGCATGGCATGATATGGATGATGGGTCATCAGGATGTGACAAACACCTTGAATGCCATAGAATTATGAGTAGACTACATATATATATATATATTATGTAATATAAAAATGATATATATTTTTGTGTTTGACATTTCTTGCTTTTGACTCGCTAGTAAAAAGTATTTCTTTGCAATCTTTTTTCACCACCTGGCCGGACCTCACGACCCAAAGGTAGTTATAGTTAAACCATTCTTATGTCATTTACCCTTATAAGAGTCGTTTGACCAGGTTGTTTTTTTCGACTTTACCAGTGTTGTGCTCAATTTGTGAGGGAAATTTGATCTGATTTTGGATCTCTGTACCTCACCTCAAGCAGGCTATGCTGCTGCGATGCAGTTGTATGGGAACAAACTGCTTCATCACCCGGAGACCTTAGCCAAAATGGAAATGGAGACCTTGCAGTTGCCAGTGCTGCTGACAGGTTGGTACTCGGGATGGATGAAACACAAATGGAGCAGAAACAACAACAACCAGACTCAAGTAACAAGGGGGATCAAAACTTGAAAAAAAAGTGTTTAGAAGTTTTGACAGCTCTTGGACTGGATAAAAACATTTTGATTCTTTGGTGGAGTCCCGGAGAGGATTTGAAGTTCATTCGAGATGACAACATGCGAAACGTAAAGAGCTTGAGATAGCCTGCCACTGAACAATTAGTATAGTTCTTGATATGTACCGTAGTCTTGTGAATTCCACCAATTATATATTCATATGCTTACGTACAATTACCCGTTAAGCGATATGACTGAAGGATACTGTACTTGTGTTAGTCTTGGCGGTCCTGCTGCACGACTTGGAAATTCGCAGCAAGGAACCAATCACTTCAGCATGAGAGAATGAGACTTTGCAAAAAATCAAACTTTTAATGTGACTTATCTTCAGAGAAGAACTGTTGCTGTATCATTGACCACAACTTCTTAAAGAGGAATTGGAGACACCTTTTGAAGCTTCACGATCCATTGAGAAGGGCTGCACCACCCGCCCCACTGTATCCAGGCGCTCGGAAGTGAACTTGCAACACAACGAAGTCTTCTGAGTATCGTTTGCTTTTTGGGGGAAGAAAAAGACGCATCAGCATGTATGGGGAGGTGGTGGTGTCGGTAGCCAGGTAATTGGAAGGGAGCAAAGGAGATTTTTCCGAGTTTCGATCAGCACGTCTTAGTTGAGCAGAAGGAAACATGGTTTTTGCAGCCACAGTCTCATGACCAGGACTACAAGTTTGGACAACCAGCTAGAAGTCTTCGTAGTTTTTTCATTAAGTTCCTTTTGTTCTGTCCCACTTCAGCTTGTATTCCAATAGAAGTTGATCAACTTTCAAATTTGAAGAAATATTCCAAGAATCAATAACATTCTCATTCTATCAACATTATATAAGATCATTCAGAGGTGAAAGAGATTATATTTCATCATCTTCCATCCAACTGTTCTAATGATATCCTACATAAAAAACTTTGAAGAGCTTACTGCCAGGCAACCAACCGAAAAGATGGAGGTGGGCATTACAGATTATCATGTTCCACATTGCAGATGGAAGGTGTACTTTGTTCTTCAAGAAATCTTAAGAGTGTTCAGAAAATGTGAAGGGTGTATTTACTTTTTTCTTCAATAAAATAATTTTGTGAGTCTACTGGAACTTCATTGAAACATCATTGTGCAAAGTTACCTCTTGCAAAAAATCAGAGATTGAGCGGATCCTGTAAGCTACATGAACTTGACAAAAGAAACTACTGTACATGATTGTTGAATAACCGAACGAAAACTAATTTGTTCACAAAACTACTTCAAAGAATTCAAATCAAATCTTGAACCAAAAAACGAAGGCCGTGGATCCTGTAGGATTGTGAGTTATTCAGTGCTACGGTTGCAACAGTACTACAGCAATCGATCCATGGTTTTTTGATCCCGTATATATGAAAGATCCTTGGTGAGTTTTACCTACTCTCCAGTTTTTGCATTTGAAATCCGCTTTTAATTTGAAATTGTTGTGATTGTTTAAGCACATGTTTGCTTTTGCTTTAGCACCTAGGATTTTAGAATCATCACCGCCCAAGCAGAAACAGAACCATTGACAGCGCCAACAGGACAACGGGAAGGAGCAGAGGTACGAGGAGTTTTGTGTGACGAGGGGGAGTGACCTTGAAACTTTGCTGAAATTTTCAGGATGATTCCTTCTACCAAGCTGACTGAACCCAGGAACGTGTCGGAAAGTGTTGATGTTTTTTTTCTGTAAATAGACATCCTAAAAGAAGATTTTTGGATGTGGGAAATGAGAAAGCAGTTTTCGACTTTAGACTTATGTTTTAGGGTCTGAAGTGTTTTTGTGACCTTTTAAAATAAACGTATTATATATATATATATATACGACTTGTACCAAGGAAATCAGCATAGCAAAAGATTGCAAAAGACAACTGAATTTGAGCCACCCTCCCAACATTTCCAGAGACACATCAAATGTGACTTTCTGACCCTGTCAGGTGGAAGATGAATCTACTCCAGAGAAAGAGGTCCCGTTTTTTTTTTCGGCTGCAAAAGTGGGTGATGAAAAATTCTGGTTGGAATGGCGCAACGAAATCTTATTTGGTGAAATTTTGGGGTCAAGAATCGAGATGTTTATCTAACAATGTCATATTAGCATATGTATGGATATATCGATAGCACTATCTCACTACATCATATCACTATTCGTGAGAGACCTTTGCATGATGTGTTTATGTGCTTGTTATCCAATTGGTAGCCTGGGATTTTTGATGCTGTTGTCAATGATGCTCGTTAGTGCTTATGAAGGATCCTGAAGATAGTCATATGGAAAAAATGGGAAGTATATTCATCCACGTGAGCATGATCATATGAATGAGGCAAAAGGCTGTTTGTTTTTCAGGAAAAACAATTGAATCAAAATCATTGCATGGAACTGTCACTAGTGGCCTTTTGGGAAGGCGGTGAAGACAGCCCACAACGACGGCGCCAAAAAGCGCAAGGCGGCACGCCTTCTGGAAGTGTCAGAAAGAATCCAATGAAATATTTGACATCGCCGTCATTATTTTTTTTGATATATGTTTAAATGTGTTGATTTGAAATGTTTTGAATGTATATAGCGTGTAGGTATAGTCTATAGTACAATAATTATGGCAAGACTTAAGACACAAGATTTTGCTGGATGTCAATTTCATTTTGGTTGATGGTCAAAGACAAGCTGATCGAACATTTGTTGTGTCTCTATTCAACAAGGTCACAATTCTCTTTTCAACAAACAGCCCATTGACGATTGTGTCTATCTTAGGCCGCGTATGTAAATCATACAACTAATGCAACATTATCTAGGGTCAATAATCTTTTTAAATTAATGATGGCCTCAATCTTTTGGATGATGTAATGGATGTTGTTGATGTTTCATGACGATCCACTGAACCACCTTTACTTCAAAATAAACACCCTGAAAACACAGGCACTTCTGAAGGGCGGTTGAATCTGTGGCAGGCAGACAAGACTGATGCCCGACAGAAGCCATCCAAGGTCATGGGTATTTTGAGTTGGGTGAAATTATAGTAAATTTATCAGAACAATAACGTAACATTAAAGATTATACGCTTTATGTCTGCATTCTCCAATGTAGAATTAGAATGATGTGGCCAAATTGGAACCAAATGTAGGTCAATACATGCGAAGCATCTAGTTGTTGGTTGTGTGAACTGAGTGTTGTGATGACCACATATTTCAAATGTGGAGGCTACATATAGATACTATTCTTGGTTCTTGGGCTTTTAACTGAGGATCACCCTCAATTCAACAAGGAAAAGTCATCATCCAAGGGTCGTCCATTGTTGGGGAACCCAGCCGTTCGCTTCACATAGCTTCAGGCACGCAAGGCCGAGCCCAAGGCTGACATGAAGGTTCCGTTCTTTGGGGGGGATCATCAGCTGGAAGGTTTTTTTTGTGAAGAGCCTGGATTATTTGGGTGGTTCAAAAGATGTTTGGTGTGGTGATTTTTTACATGTTTGTTTAAGTTTGTACCTTAGATTGTTGGGGATAAGGATCAGTATTTTTACAAAAGGTCTTGAAAAAATCAAATTCATGAAGAGTTTTTGAATGATGAAGTTCTTGATTCTTGTTGAATCACCTATATTTGTTTCGTCAATGTTTTTGCTTTGCCAGTGGTCGCCCGGTTGGTGGTGATTGAGTGTGGTTGGACGGTTTTGGTGAAGCCTCTACGAATCCCAGATCATGGGAGTATCACCTGGACATATGCGAGTCAAAAATAGGCTGAAGTAGAAACCCAAGCAAGCAACCAACAAACAAACAACCAAACAAGCAAACAAACGACAAGCATTTTAGCCACATACTCTACAAGCTGTATTTTTCTTGGATGGAGGTACAGTAGGTTCCATTCGAACAATATTCTGAGCAAAAACCTGCTAAAAGCCTAAAATGCCACTTTAAAAGTTTTAATCTTCAACTATTCTAATTCTATGTATGAAAGTTATCCAAAAGGTCCTTGCCTTGAGTGTAGTTTGCAATAACCCTTTGGTTCGCATACATAAGCTTTGGCAAAAATTAAACCCCAAGTTGATATATATATATATATGTTTATACATATATATATATATATATAATCTTGGATATGCATATCATATACATATTTTTGCCAGAGATTCAGAGATTTCACTGAATCATTCATGTTCAACATTATCACCAAGAGAACTCCCTTTCAGACCCCCTACCCAACCATGTCCCGCCATGTTCAAGGTTCCAAAGGTGGCTGGTCTCGATAGTTTTTTCAGGCGTGGCAGCGTGTGAAATTTCTTGACCAATATTCATCCAGTGTCAACGGAACTGGGTGGTGGTTTCAAACATTCAGCTTCCGTGCTGCTGACAAACCTGACAAACAAATGGAGGAACAAATGGTTTCAAACATTCTTTATTTTCACCCCGCAAATTGGGGCCTGGGAAGATTGATTCCAATTTGACTAATAGATTTCAAAATGTTTCAGATGGGTTGAAACCCACCACCTAGAGACGTATAGAATTGTTTAACAGGTGAATTTATGGTTAATGCTGGAGGAATTCCACTTAAAAGTCACCCGCTATGAACAATTCTCAGTATCCATGTGGTCAATGCTTTCAGATGAATGCTTCGTTATCAGATGTTATGGTCCAAGGCATCATGGATGAAATCCTTACTGTATCCATATTGAATCGCTACGCACCATTGAAAGTCCAAATTGGTTTCGAATTTCAACAAATATCTCTGGATGACCCCAGGTATTTTGGGTGCATTTGTGAGGTGTTTCGGTGTTTGGAAGATTCTGGATATCCAAGGTTATGATGTGATAAGACAACCACCACCAAGTCTATCCAAGTCTTTCGTCAATATGATTTAGCTATCCCAACATAGATGGAAAATTATTATAATATAGACGATTTGGGGGCTGATATCATTCTGCTCTCCAAGAAGCTAGGAAGTTGTGACTATGGTTCTCCTGAAATGCTACCATGGTCCGTCAATATTTTTATTTTGTTGTTCCATTTCATTGAAGCTCATATCCCTAGATGTTGTGCATTTCACCGCGAATCACTCTTTTAGGGTTGTTAACCAAACAATCAAGCAACTAATGTAACCAGCCACCGAGCCAACTAAGCAACCACAAAAATCATACATTTAGCATACATAAAGATAGTAATATCAATATATATGTGATTATGTATGAACCATGATGTGACTATATTATATGCTGTATAGATTTACATAATATATTGAATTTAAAGTACACATTTCTTTTAGTTTTCTGTTTTGTTGCAAGTCCTGAGAGGCGCATTGATGGCTGACTCCACAAAAAAGTCGAGGTCCTTACCGGTCAGAGCTGGGCAAATTATAGCGACCAATTGAGGTTTAGGAATTAATCCAATTTGCGACTGAAGGAGGGTACTGTAGCATTTTGAGAGATGGAATTTTGTTTGTTTCTAGATTGGGATAGAATGCCGGGATAATACTGGGAGATATGAAATGTTATGTTTGTTTTTTCTTTGGAAAGGGTGGACCCACGAAAAAATGTGTTGAGCCATGGAAAGGTTAATCGCTTTATAGATGTGTTGTTTTTTTTTCATTGGACAACACATCCATGTTTTCAACAAGACAAGTTCAAACAAGGTACCAGATTTTCTCAGTTACTACCAATACTACCCATTTTGCAACTACCTCATCAGCATATCATTGCGAAGTCTGTGATTTAATGGAGTAGACTGTGCTTTGTCACAGAAGAGAAGTTGTCGGTTGTCAGAAAATCTTACACATTGATAGGTTCATCCATGTGTTTTGTTTAAATCTCACAAAGTTGAGTGGTAGGATGTTGTAAGGGTTCACGTATTGAGTAGTGCAGAATTTCCGTCATCGGCGGAGGTGACACGATTACTGGTGTGATCCAGTGCTCGGGGGAAAGCTGCTGGGGATGTTGAACCGCAGCCGAGTGAAGGAAAAGAACGGCCAGATTTGGGCAGATTGTGACGGTTGAGGTTAAGGTAGTTTGTGTGAAATAGATTCACCATATGCCACACTTATTGTAGTTGTGTAGTTTCGTGAACGACGTAGTATATATAGAGTAATCAGTTGGGGTGGATTAGACAGTGTTCATGGTGATTGTGATGGTGTATGATGATAGATGGCAGTGAGCTTGAAAAAGAAGAAGAAGAAGCAGAAAATGATGATGATGATGATGATGATGATGATGATGACAATGATGATGATGATGATGATGATGATGATGATGATGATGATGATGATTTTGATGATGATGATTTTCATGATGATGATTTTGATGATGAAAAGGGATGTGGGATGTGGGATATCTATTTGGAATGATCATGGGAAAAGTAACTAGTAACAGCCATGAAATTGTTGCCGTGGTGATGCTTTTAGTTGCTGTGACTGTTTGAACCGATCATCATGAGTCTGTATGTGGTTTCCATTGGAGAAGTCTCGCTCGGACACAACTGGTATATCCTTTGTCCCATGATCATGGAAGTGGAGAATGGGTACCTTCAAGTTCGCTTCTCAGTAGGATCATGTTCGGTTCAGAATGATGAGAACTGGTGATCCGCCTGCACGGGCTCAAGACGTTGCCATCACAGCATGGCGGAGAGGGCTGCCATTGAACGATGTTGTAAACATCTTCAGTGGCTCATCAAAGAATTGGAGTGGATTGGTGGATACAAGGGTTGCAAGTTTCCATGATAACATTAATTGTTGGCATCATTAATCATTGCAATTGATTCCAGATTTGTATTTTTGCTAACATTTTTGTTGATTGCCACTTGGCAACCTACATATTTAATCAACTTTCCAAGGCTTTTTCTCAACATGCATCCCTTTTGCCAGGTGGACACCCTGGAAAATTATCATTTTGAACCTCAAAATCACCCAATTGAAAAGGAAAATAATCTGAACCAAACCTCCATTATTATGTTCCATGTTAACCTTTTGCCAGGTGTATCTTCCAAAGATCAATGAATCAATGATCCCACAACAAACCCGGCTGTTTCTTACCCACAACCTCATCCATCAACCTGTGATCAAGCCGAGGTGGCAACAGGCTATAAGCCTCCTGACAGACTCACCGTTGCCACATAGCACACGACAATGGGTCAGTTTGGTGAATCGTGTCATTTCTGGCTGTGGTCGTGCACAAGCATGGCAGATAGCGTTGGAGTTGTTGAAGGAGTTGTAGATTTGGTTGCAGATAGAAGGGATGTGGAGCTGGTGTTAATCGGCTTGAGAGATGAAGGGGAGACAAATGGGAATAAGGGCTAGTGCCCTACTCAATAGGGAGTTAATTCACGAGTAGAGAAAGTCACTTGGTAGATGCAGCTTTGGTGTTCGGTCATACTTGTACTTTGTACTGGTGGAAATTGATATCGCAGATGCCATAGAGACCGTAGCAACAAGTGTGGCCACATGAAATTAATGTCAAACGATTCCATCAATTCCACATCAGAGATGAATATATTTCCCACGAGTTTTTCCACTACCGTCCCTGGTCCCTTCAAGAGCACTTTCTTTACAATAGGGTCACTTGCCATTTTTTTCGCTTGCCTTCTGTCGCAACAATTCTAGTGGACACATTGTACTACCTCGGTATCTCTTCCAATGCCATGTTTTTTAATTTCAAGATTGGCGGACTAATTACCAACTTATGAATGGTTTCATATTGCATATTTCATGATTTTATACCATCAATTCAATTGCCAACTTATTTCAACAATTCAACTTATGATGGTTCCATTCTTCATATGTTTTTTTCTTCGAATTGTTGAAACGCCTAAGTGACCCAGCTTCTATCAGGGACAGCAATGCCGATTTGTACAGCTATGGTGCAGCTTTGGGGGCATGCGAGATGCTTGGAGCTGATTAATTATTGGACGATTGACGCAGCAACTGCAGTGCGTCCCTTCCTGTTGTTGTTGTTGTTGTTGTTGTTGTTGTTGTTGTTGTTGTGGTTGTGGTTGTGGTTGTGGTTGTGGTTGTTGTTGTGGTTGTTGTTGTTGTTGTTGTTGTTGTTGTTGTTGTTGTTGTTGTTGTTGTTGTTGTTGTTGTTGTTGTCGTCGTTGATTATGATTATATTATATATGTTCCCGCTATCTGAAAATACTTGCACATGTGGTCATATTTGTAAATCATGTGAAGGTCCGGGGAGGTGTGCATATTGCGTAGTCAATGCACTCGTTGTATACTACTTCATTGATCTTGGTGGTTTGCTCGTTCAATGCAGCGATGATGTTTGCTATTGGATATTTTTGGCCAATCTAGTAGTCCATGCAATATCGCTTGTTGGATTTTGTTTCAATACCACTCCACGTGCCATTCAAGTTCCATGATGCCATAAATGGTTCATGTCCATCAAGAATAGTTGTGTTTTTCATGATTTCCGAATGTCTTTTTGTTCCAATTGTTTGTGTTTTGTATCACCTTCAACACGTTGACCTTTTCCCATCAATTCTCAATTTTTTTTGAAACGCTCAGGAAGGCGTTGCAATGGTCATGGGCTTTGACATTGCTAGCAACTTTGCAAGAACAACGTTTGCAAGGCCAGGTCCGGACGTTGTATACATGTCCTACCTGCTGGGACGAGGAGAAAATCATCAACTCAAGAGTGCCTGCTGCGAGGATGGGTTGTAGTTCCCACCAGGGTGTTTTTAAATTGCATGTTTTTGTTTTTTTGGCTCCTAGTTTCAGTGCATCCTGAAAAGGTGAGTGGGATAAAACCCTCTCCTTTGGTTGGGATCGTTAAAGTCCTTTGTCAAGGGCCCTTTTACCAAGCCTGTCAAATCAGATGACAGTGACTATACGGTTGGACCGCCAATCATTTGAGGATGTCTTTAAATCTAAAATAACACCTATGTGTGTGCCATTTTGTGCCATCTTTTTAAGTTTTCCTTTTCCGGAAAAGGTCAGATTTCGCATGGCTTCCCCGCATTGTCATGCCGAAAAGGTGACGTGGTGCTCTATAGCAGTGCCATGAATGCTTGCAGCAAAGCGGAGAATTGGCCATCAGCTTTGGCCCTGTTACCTGGCTACTTTTTGAAGCACGGTTTCTGTTCAAGATGGCCATAGATGGCTTCATGAAACTATATGTATTTTGGGTATCATAAATGCTGCGGATAGACAAAATCCGGCAAACTATCTGAGACACATATTATGGTAATGAAAAGGGATCGAAGATACTTACCAACTGGGTGGCTCTTTATATTCTCCATCAAATCAGCGGTATATTGACCATCAAATCACTACACTGGACTTCCAACCCGACCAACGGGAATGTCATTGTAGGGATACACTATTTTCTTTTCAGTTTTTATAAGTTTTATAGGTATTTTACCTATTGGATTGATATGTTTCAATACCTGAAACGTTCAATATTGACCATCAAATTCACCTTGGATTGTAGGGAAACTCAAAGGAATGGTTACATATAGGAATGACCACCTTCCCACTCACCGAAGGGCATGATTTCCAAAAAAAAACGAGGTTTCAGGAACTTCAAGAGATGCAACTTCAATCAGATGCTTCAACTTTAAATTTGAAATTGGAAATGGGAGAAAGGTTGTGGTTGTGGTTGTGGTTGTGGTTGTTGTGGTTGTTGTGGTTGTTGTTGTTGTTGTTGTTGTTGTTGTTGTTGTTGTTCAGGTGATGGCATAGTGGGTCCGTCTTGGGTGTGTAACGAATCAGCTGGCAAGTTCCAATGAAGAATAGCAACGCGATAATTCCGCAAAGACAGCACACGTAGTGATTTGCAGGCAATTCCCACCGGAAAAGCTTAGATTCCATTTCATGTTTGGGAATTACTTGAAACAGATAGTATGATATGGCCCAATTCTTGGGATTGACCTAGAGTCTATAGAGAAACCCGAGAGAAATGAAACCAAACGGTGCTTGGCGAAACAGTTTTTTGCCACAAGGATCTCATTGTGTACAATAGTGCCATCACTTCAGCAGCCAAAGGTTGCTCGGTTGCAAAGGGCTCAAGACATACTAAATTGCACACGAATCAACACAAATGCTGATACAGTTAGAAGTTTAAGTAGTACCAACTACTTGGCGACTAGAAACATTCGGTGTTAGCAAGTGAGTCGTTCCCTGACCACATCATTTCAAAAAAAAACGAAACGCTGATGTTGTAAATGTATCGTGATGTTGTCTTAGCTGCACAAAGACAGGGTTATAGGGTTACCCAACCATTTCCCATACGAAGGGTAGGAACCATACAACCTTGTCTATGTGCAGCGATGATGATGATGATGATGATGATGATGATGATGATGATGATGATGAGGTGGCCAGTGGCAAGTGGCTTTGTCGTATCTTCGCAGCATGGAGCAAGATCACCTGCAACCCAACGTAGTTTCTTTGAGTGCTGCCTTAAGCGCGTGCGAAGCAGGTTTGGCACGACCTTGGTGATGAAAGGGTGTTTCAGAATCTACTTGATATTTTCTGAATGGTGAGTGAATGAAGATCATGTTGTTCATACCCAACTAAAAATCGTTTCTTTGCAGGTTGCTACGTGGTACACAATATTTTTTTCCACGCTTTCCACATGATCAGGTGGTGGTTGTTGCTTGAATCATGTCTCATTTTGTGTTTCCTTTACAAGGTGTTCCATTTTCACTCTGGCCTCCAGATTGATAAATTTCTCAGATGACTTGGGGTGCATTCCTTCAACCTTTAGGACAACTAGAAACACACATGGCCCCATGGCCCAACTATGGGGATTGCACCAGGCAGTCAGTGGCCCGTATCCCTGGAATTCTTTGAACGGCTTCGTGCCACGCAAATGGTGGATGAAATTGCCCTTGGGGCAGCCATAAGTGCATGTGAGGAGGGAGGTCGCTTGGACCGAAATGCTGAGGAAAAGTTGGTTGGATGTTAAAATTGTTGATGAAATTTGCAACCTGGTATCAAGTTAATTAATACATCATACAATTTAAAATGGTTGGATGTTAAATCATTAACTAGACTATGTTGATGTCAAGTTAATCAATACACCTTTTTGACACTGTTATAGAACCTCAGTATATCTAAGTTGAAATAAGACATCTCTGGCTAGGGAATCCATGATAGCTGGGGGGGGTTTGCTGCAAATCATCTCAGCTTTCAACTAGTGTCAGGTGGATGGATGCTGACTTCCTGTTTGGTTTGGCTTTGTTCCAAGCTTTGTTTTTGAACAGTGGAAAGGGTCAGCATCAAATATTTGCCATGATGTCTTTGGAGATTTGAGATCAACCAAATATCTTCAACCAAAATGTCCAAAATAATTTCCAATCAACTAGCTACAAGATTACCCGCAACTAACCGCAAACTCCCGTGAAAATAGGCCTTTTGCCCCAAAGGGAAACGATGGTCTTCCAACCATCCATTTTTAGGTGTAAACTCCTTGTTAGTTTCAGGGAGGGTACATCAACTTTTCGTAGTGCTCCAAAAAAAACACTGACAACTTATTTCCAAAAATTTGTCCAAAATGTTTTCAAAATCAACATCTACCGGATTCTATGCATATCAACTTCCGGAATGCTCAAAAACAAAAACCAAATCCTTAAACGGACGACCTGCCTGAGACGACCTTTATCCTCCGAGGTCAATGGCGACTGGCCTTGGAGTTTCTGTCGGAAGCGAAGAAACCCTATGGTGTCATGGCAGCCAGTCCGGTCATTTTTTTAAGGCAATCTATGGTTAGCAATGGAAAAATGAAGGTTTAGTTCTGGATCCCCCTTACTAAAATTGTAATTATCCTGGTGGTGATTGGCCTCAAGTGCCTCTAGGTGATGGGTAAAAATGGGGTACATGTTAATAGATAAGAAAAGATAGGTCATACGTAAGAAAATAGGTAAGGTTGCTAAAATTGGTAAAAACATATTATAGGCTATAGGGGATACTTCCAAATTTTTGGTCACTGAAATTTGCAACTTTCAGTGAATTTCAGGTGCAGAATTCAAAGATTTGTTTCCTCTACTGAGCAAGTTGAAGATGTCCTAGAGATCAGGCGTCCAGAAGTTTTTGTCTGTTTAGATGGACTGTGACCCCTGGCACCCGTTTTGGGGAGAAAATGCAAATCTGAATTTACATTGAATATCCAGGTATGATTGAGTGGAATATTTTAGTGTGCAACTATGGTCAGAAAGCTACCCAATAAATACATGTAGGAAAAGTGATGCCAAAGTTATTCATCTCACGTTGGCAGCATGCATTACTTATTTGAAAGCAGTTCCAAGCACAACCTGTGGCGAAAGAATTATTGGAGTCCTAACGGCCTAGCAACGTGTTTTTGCAATCCTCAAGCTCTCCACTTTTCCTAAGAACATATTAAGCGCCCGCAAACTTTGGATTGACGTCCATGCAGGTTCAGATAATATAAACCCTTCTTTGCCCAAATTAAGATCCAAGTGTTTTTTTAAAACTTCATTTGCTAGACTTTAAGTAAACTTGCCAATTTTTTTCCAGGATAATTTTGGGGCCTGGCATTTTCCACATCCACGTTCGTCCGTGCCACCTTTGGATCTCAGGTCTTGTGATTTTGAATGCAGCCATTAGTGCGTTGGCACGTGGAGGACGATGGCAGCAGGTGTGGTGGTTGGTTATTCCGAATGTCATCCTGGAAGATGCGCCGGCTTTAGATGAAATGATGTCATGATGTGGTAAAATTTGATGATGATGCGGTACACATTGTACAGTTGCTGTTGTGATTTCGATGATTTTGATGTTTCTTTTGAATGAAGAGACATCATGTTTCAGCCACAGACATGGGATGTTGCTTCCTTTGCCATTTTTGTTGCCGGGATGCGGAGCCTTTCTTTAAACATGGCACCCTATGTGGATTTGCTGACTTTGACATCTGAATGGTATATCAATTTCTTTGAGTTGCACATAGACAGGGTTTTCGGGTTACCCAACAATTTCCCATATGAAGGGATGTTTCACCCTAGAACCCGATATCTATACATGTGCAGCGAAGTTATCATGTCCATGGAGAAACTCCCCCCAGATGTGAGGCATTGTTGTTGTTGACAAACGCGGGACGAAAAGTAGATGTCATCAGCTACAACGCTACCATGACCGCCTGCGAGGACGAAAGTGGATGGATGGGAAAAAACTGTTGTGAAATTCCCTAAAACTGCAGTATTTATGCCCTCGAAAACAAACATGACAACGGAAAATCACCAGTTCCTATAAGAGATGCATCTTCAAGTGGCTGTTTTTCAAGTTTTTTCCATGTTCATGTTAGTTTTGGGGCGCGTATATATTGTCACTATTTTGCGCTGTGGTACGTTGAAGGTTGACAACTTTCACTGAAACTTCATCCAGGACATGCATGCATCTTAATACCGATTCCATATGCAGGTTTCCCGTTTCCCTCAGTTTCCCACCTTAAAACCACGATATTGATCATTTCATTCAACAACATCACACCACCTCAGCCAATCTTTCTACCAACCGGTAGACTCTTAGTGGTTTGAGGACCTGTCCAATGTATTTCCAGAATGCACCCGCACCAGGAGGGCAGTCAATGGCCATGGGCATTGCATTTGCTGATGACATGCCATCTCCAAAGAATTCGCTGCAATGTGATCAGCAGCTTGATTTGATGCTCCCTGAGTTTTTTTTTCTTCAATCCGTCAATTTGGTCAAAGTGACAGGTGACAGGAACAAATCCAGTGGTGCTTTAAACAGCCGGATTTTAGCACTATCTATCCACAATCAAATGGCAAAATAATTCCACGTGCAAACGATACTTTCCCCTCAAAAAAAGGACGAATGTCCTTTCAAAAGGGACCATTTCAAAAAGGACAAATTTCATCTTCCAAGCATCAACTGGTTCGGGGGACATTCGTTAGTTTCCGAGGAAATACCACAAATCAACCAATCAGCGCCGAAGGTTACAACAGCGCCATCAGTTCCTGCGAAGCTTCAAGTCAATGGCTCTTGGTTTCTTTGCCTCGAGTTCAATGGGGATGATGTGAAGGTAGATGGATAGATGTATAGAGAATCTGATGAATCTGATTGTATATTGTAGATATGTATAGGTTAAATTTAGATAGGTATATGTAGGTGTGCGTGTATATATGGCTACAACATCATTAGGTCATACATGAATTGTTCAGTGCAGGTCCTACTAATCAAAGCTTTGGTGCGCAAAAAACACCATGAACCACTCTGAGATCAACCTTCCACCTTATCGGGTGGAACAGTATAGCAGATATGCAAAACAGTTTGCAAGATAGTCTTCGTCATGAAAACTATAGTAGATTTGCTGACTGTTTTTTCTCCCGAGGAAGCATAGAGTGTAACATGGTGAGCAGTTTTGAGTTTGTTACCCTCGTCAAAACGAGTCCATTTCCCCATTCATTTTCCCGGCACTTTTGTGAGTCGAGTCGATGATTTGTTCCTTTGGAGTGTATTTAGCTTGATTTTTGGATATTTATCATATGTAAGTGATACAACCCACAAAAAGCTGCTTTATTTTGCACAAGGTTTGCTTGAAAATCAGGGACATATTTCTTCAAAATGGCTCCTAGTTTCTTGGAATTCGGAAAAAAACACCATAGAGCTCCGAGATGATGCAAAGCAACTCTCATGTGTTTGGTACCCAATTTGGTAATGGCCTTTCCAAGAAAGGGAAATGGTGCACAAATGATCATTTTTTGTCCATTAAAATTCCTTGCAGACCTCGACAACCGGATTATGCCGGAGATGACCATTTTTTGTTTGACTGACTCGTGACCCATGATTTTTCCTCTTTAAGGCGTTGCAGCTCTTGGAGAATGCAGAAAAGAGTCTTGGCCACGAAAAATATGACACAGGACCAAGATGACAGATGGAAGGGCTTGGATAGGGGAACCCAACTTCAACAGTCAGCTGTTTGGTTTGCAGTCTTTAAAAAAAACACCCTTATAAACTAGAAGAAAAAATGGGGAACAACTTCAAACATCAGGGAATTTCAAGACTTCCCATATATACCGTAGAACTTATAGCTTCCCAAACTGCAACTTGTCATATCATCAAAATAGGCAATATCCAAGCGATCAAATGCAATTTTCATAGACAACCCTTACCCACTTACATCATACATTTGCCAACAAAATGTGAGTCACTGTTTGCTGAAAGCATCAATTTTGGTTCGCTTATAATATCCACCAATCTACGTAAATGATTATAAATGCTTGAATCTACGTCCAGTCTTCTAACAGATTGAGGACCAACTTGTTGGACGTGATCACATACAGCGCAGCCATCAGCGCTTGTGAGAAAGCACATGAGTTTCTCGACAGTTCGGTTTTTTGTTCAATCGCTGGATGGTTGTTGTTCAACTGATAGGTGGTGAAACGGATAGGTGTGGCTTAACGGTTTATTGAATCAACAAGCACAGTTTCATGATACTTTTACTGAGAAGTGAAGTGAGTTTTCATGTTTCGACTGAGCTTTGAAGTTTTTAAGAGCAACCTCCCCTTATGTTTGTTTTGAATTCAACTGGTTGTTGAAGCATATTTGCAAAGACCTTTGGTCAAAGTGAGAAGTGGGAATACAAAGCCAATCTCATTGACACTGTTCATTGACGACCTTTCAATGATACATTGAATCAAAGGCGATTAGAAATACATGTCAAGTCTTGTGCACTTGGTGGAATGGACAAGTTTCCCAAATTATGTATCATCATGTCGTGATTTTGGTTGTTACCTTTTGTTATAAGGGTACAACCCGTTTTGTTATAAGGGTACTTACAACCCATGAGATTGAGGTTTCACCCATTGTTTTTCACTTGTTGATTCTCAACGACTGAGGTGGGAGTGGGCATGTCAGCTATTGATGGAGTTGCAAGAAAAGCGGCTTCAAGCCAACGTGGTGGTCTACAGTTCTGTTTTATTAGCATGTCACTGGGGGCAAAAGCACCTTGGCAGCAACACAAGATGTTACTTGTGTAATATTTTGTTGGTACATGTTTGGGAATGAGGTAGAGGACATACTGTACATATTGTCCCAAGACAAGGCCAGAACGTGAAGATATTATTTGCTATAAATCGCCCCAAAATCAGGATAATATCAGGATCACTCTTGGAAAGACGTTTAATTATACAAATTCCAGATGAGTTGATGATTTTGCTTGTTTTTTTTTGGGTGGGCCTCTTTGGGGTGGATCTTAATGCTAGGCCATGATAGCCAGGTTCTCCTCTGATTCGGTTGGGGCATGAGACTCCAAGGTGGCAACTTGCAATTCACTTCTTAGGCACACTGCAGGAGGAGAATCTTCAAGGCAGGAGAAGTTGGGGGGGTCGTCCTTGGAGTAAATGCATCATAGGTTTTCATTGGGTTTTACTTCCCTGTGGAAAACTAATATGAGAACGGAGAATTCACAGTTTTTAATAGGAGATACATCTTCAAATGGTTGGTTTTCTATGTTGAAATTAGACTAGAGTCTGAATTTTATTTGATTTGTGCCATGACCCGTGTCAATGTTCATTTTCGATTGGTGGCTGGAACCCCGTTGTATCATTCGAAAGTCTTGGAAGATGTCGGAATTGAAACCGAAGAACTGCACACCGAGCAGCACAAATCTCTTAATTACAACTTACACCTGACATATAGACATATTTTACATACATATAGATCACCTTTTCCCCCAACAGCAACCGTTTGGGAACACGCCCCCAAAACAACGACACCCAACCCAAACCACCAATCTCTGGCCGACCTTCGGCCGTTTGTCCACAGGGAACATCCTGACGTATAACGCGGCCATCGCAGCATGTCATTCTGGAGCACAATGGCAAAGGGCCTTGGAGTTCTTCGCAGAAGCACAACGTTTTCACTTGGAAAGCAACTCGTGCCTCGGTTCGGAGTTCGGTTCCAACCCGTTGGTTGGGAGGGATGGTTTTGGATGGTTTTGGGGGTTTGGTTGGGGGGATGGTTTGAGGGTTGAGGGTTGTTGATGGATATTCACCCTTGGGGAAGAACGTGTTAAATCTTATTTTGATGAAACTCATGCATTCGAGATAAGATGTTTGACATAATTTTGACAGCAACTTCTTTCGTATGATCCCTATGACCATGTTTCCCTTGTTATGCTTCTTTGTACTTGGATTTGCAAGTGGATTGATCTGACCAAGGATCACCTACAATGCAGCTTTGAGCGTATGTGGCAGCCAAGATCAATGGGCAACTCTGATGCTTTCAGTTTGGGAGGACTGATACTGTTGATGGTTCAGAAATCCTGCGATCACCAGTTGAGGTTGGTAGTTTATGCCACGATTTACCTGGTTTTGCACATCCCAGGTGGTTAGCCGGATTTCTGATCCATCAACAGTATTTGTGAGATGGTTTTCTTGGACTTCTTTTCAGAACCACGGCTGAAACACCCTGATAAGTTCGAAAAAAGGAGACATGAAGAAGTCACAAGTTCAGTTTGATATATTTATTTCTCTGCATCTTTTGAAGCTCAGCAAGAATCTTGGGTAAGCCAACCCTATCCTTAGGCCGCAACAAATCAGATTCGAGAAGTCTGGTGTTGAAGATGAGCTTCCGTAGTCAAGTTGACACAATCCAATGGTATATGTGAGCAAACGTTGCGCATGTTTCAATCACTACACACCGTTTGAGTTTGAAGTGACGTTTGATAATTTACTTTGATGCCTTAAACTCAATGTTGCAGCTTGCATTCCCATACGGTTCCATGTCTGAGATCAGCAGTTCTGGATGACGGTCGAAATTAGATCCTGCCAAATTGCTACAAAAGGAATACAGAGCTGTCAGATGGTGTCATTCCTTACCCTCCCATAGCCATGGCATGATGATCGTTTGCTTTGTTTCAAAAAGAGAGCAGTTACCAGTGAATAATGAAGGCCCAAGGGTAGTTCAATGCTTCTTTCTTTTGATCCCAAGGGTTTGATATTGAATTTTCATGCGATATGGTTGATGAACAACATGGTGCACCAAAATCGTGGAGATTTTTAAGTGGTTAGCCGGATTTTATCCATCAAACCTTTCAGGAATACCAGAGATATGGATGTGGTTCAAAATTCAAAATTATTGATCCCCCCAAAAGATCTCAAAAGAATGGATGATTATTATTGCAACTGAATCCCCTAGAAAAATAAGCAAACATAGAGGATTATATAGACTGTAATTATCACAATACTTGAATCATAGTCAACATACAAAAAAGTCTGGCAGTCCTTTCATATCCTACCCATCTCTAGGTACATGCATTGCACCTTTTGGATGCATTGCCCGCTGATCACTGGGCCGCTTGGGTACCAAAGTCATCCTGGCAAAGGTTGATTGGGGCCACTACTGTTTTTGACTATTGGAAGAGCTTAGGAAAGAAATCGTAGAGTCTAAGTCTACGTATTTGTATATACACTAGCCAGTCATTGTCAGTCATTAGTGTGCTTATACTTTTGCAAGTTCCATGTTTTTTGTTGACAGAACTTTTGAGAGACTTGTTAAACCAAGGTAAAGGTTGAACTCGGGTTTGAGCCTTCCGTTGCGGCAAGTGGTCGAAAATTTTGTACCATTTTATTTCTGAGGATGTGATTACCTATGCCGAAGCTCTTAAAACTGTTGACAAATCTGTGGCATTTTTGGGTGCTGGGCCAAGATTTCCAGAATCTCGACATTGCACATGCACTGGATGTTGGGAAACGGTCGAGTATGTAATAGCTATAGGGAAATTCTGGCATCATCATCATCATCATCANCCAATCTCCAGAAATCCTCATCATCGTCATCATCGTCATCATTATCACCATCATCATCATCATCATCATCATCAGCAGCAGCAGCAGCATCATCATCAGCAGCATCATCATCATCATCATCATCATCATCATCATCATCAGCATCATCATCATCACCATCATCATCATCATCATCATCATCACCTTAGCACCAGTTTCCCTTCCAACAAATCAAATACAAAGTTACACAGTGCTTTGTGGAAGCCAAACGTCTTGCGGCAAAGCAAAACGGAAAAACTGTTAAACGTTCACTGGCACAACAACTTAGCTGCACATAGACAAGTTTACATAGTTACTACCCTTCATATATGGGAAATGGTGGAGTAAGCTGATAACCCCATTTGTGCCCCTTCTTAACTGAAAAACATGTTTTGTTGTCCGAGGAATTACTGATGGATCTTCAAAGCAAAGCCTCAAGGCTCTCAACTTTGAAGCCGTTGACGGAATCGGAAAAAGAAGCGGGTGAAGCAACGGGTGACCGGTGGAGAAGGTGAGGTAGCCATGGCAGCTGGATATATACCTCAATAAATTTAGGGGTTAACAACAAAAATCCTGGAAGGGGAGATGGTCAATTTGGACTTTGGGGATAACGGCTGGTAACTCATAGGAGATGAAACACGGAGGGGGGAGGGAAACAAATAGATGTTTTAATTCTCCTGACAAGCAGAGCAGAGTGTAAAGCTATAAATTGGGATAGTCCCCCTCCCAGTAACATTAGCAAGTAAATGTTTGAAAGGATTCCCTACTAAGAATGAAAGCGATTTGGTGGTCAATGTTGCTGGGTGGGGGAGCACCCCAAAGGTATTTATTGATCCAACTAGGAATCTTGAAATTCAATAAAACATACAGACCGGAAGCAGAGGGGTTGTGAGTAAGAATAGAGGATGTTAGAATGAATGCTACCCTTACTTTGGGTTTTACTCTCCATGCAACAAATCATGTAAATAGGTTGCCAACTTTTTGTTTGGTCTTTAGCTTGGGATATGTACCGCATGGTAAGTTACTGGTACCATGTCATGGTTGGACTTGGGGGTATCTTGTGAAAAAAATGAGTTGCTGAAAAACTTTTTGGATTGCAGCGAGTTGCCATTCGTTCAAGCTGGAAACTGAGAAGATAAAGAAAAAAAGAGAAAAGTTGAAGGCATTTTTCCGTAGGTGAAGATTTAGGAAATACATTGTTCCCCACCACATCAAGAAGGAAGTTGTCAATTTTAATCAAACAAAAAACACAAAACAAAACAAGTGGATCAAAGTTTCAGAGGCAAAAGATCTCTGGCAGGAAAGGACTGATTGAACAGGCCAACTGCAAATATCCCAAAGTTGGAAAGTGGAGATTCAAGCTCGAAAATTATGAGTTTCGGCCCATGTAAATTTGCCGTAATTTGAACCCTTGCAATTAGTTGTTGTGCAATAAAACCTATGCCTATGATTCACAGCCGGCTTAGTTAAAGCTCATGACAAAACAAAACACACCCAGACAATCATCAACTCTTACAAGTCGTTAATACCACCTGGACGTGATGTGCCAAAGTGCCATTAGAGCGTCACACTGGAAACTGCTTGCTTGGCTGAAGTTTGGTTGCCCAAGTTGGAGGTGAAAAGGTGATTCCCCAATCAGATGAGATGGATCCAGCTGTGATTGGCCAAGGATGTTGATTTTGTTGTTGTAAAGCCTGACTGTAAACGTGGATGTGTTTAGTTGATGTTTTTGGTTTCTTTCTGACAAAGTAAATCACGATTAAAGCAAACCATTATTTTTGTCTTCCAAACATTTGATGGAAATCAATGTAAATGATTGCGATTCTGTTTATCAGATCCTATGCAAGAAGACAGTTTTGTTTCCAAAAGACTCTGCATTTTTGCGGGAGTTTCAGTAGAATTTTAAAGGTATGCACATTTGAGTAAGGCCTGTCATGATGAGCAAATGGACATCCATGGATGACAGACAGTTTCCATACTACACGATGCATGCTGACTAAAATGATATAAAAATGGTTGCAAACTGACAGTGCAGTTGAGCAACAAGCGCCAGATGAGAAAAACAGGGAGAAAATCCCACTTCAAAGGTTTAAAGCAGTGATCCTGTTGGTGGTTGATAGATAGTTTATTCCATTATTTACAGGGCTAGGTACGTCCCAGGTGGTGCAGGATTTCCTCCATCAATCCTGAATCCTCCAGTCCGGTCTGAAAAGTTTAGCCCCAAAAACATTCCAGAAAACAGACTGTTAGGGGCTGAAATTTCACACCCTTGGAGGGCCTAGGTAATGAGGTTCAAACACTTCCACCTCAACCCCTGCTTCCTGCCGTGCGTGAAGAAAAAACTCCAAGGTTTAAGAACTCCATGAACTTGGACGCAACAGCTTGACAGGAGGGGTAGAAGGGAGGATGGACATGATGATGATCATGATGATGATGATGATGATGGTGATGATGATGAAGATGATGAAGAAGATGATGATGATGATGATGATGATGATGATGATGATGAAATATTGGTAGAGTGCGCAAGGGAACCCAAATGCAACAGCAAGGAATTGAGCACTTGTTTGACTGCATGGTACCAAAAGCTCTTTCTACCATGTTCCAAGTTTGTTTGTGCATCTTTGTGGAATGCTATGTGTCAACAGCCAGCCGGTATGCAGATGTCCAATGTTTTTCACGGGGCACCATGAGATTGCAAGTAGATTACCTGGTGTGAATGAGGGACGTTGAAGCTTTTCCGTTAAACCATGAGACTAACAAATTAGCATGTGGTGGGCCCATACGGGCACCCCGTGTTCAACACATATTTCCAACATATACTTTGTAGCGAGAGAGTGGGAAGTGACGGCAAGTTTGTTTCTTCCAATTTTAGTTTTTTTTGCCAAACTGGGTCCTTAAGATCTGCTGCAATCAGCCTCATGGGCTCTTGCCGGGTTAAATAAAAACACTAGTTGCACTAGACAAATCATATGTTCTCGGATGGCAGGTGAAAGAAGGCTGGCATGAATCCTTTTATCACCAGGTTGTAGGTCGTTAGGTATATCATATGTTTTTTATCATATGATATATGGGCAGAACACTCTTAAACACCCTTTACTTACAACTAGAGCCATCACCATATCCCTTTATTTAAGTCAGGAGCAATGTCACTGGTGGCTGGAGCTACATTGCTTAATGGCATTGGCCATTTGGTCTCTTGGTTCGGGATCAGATAGGGTCTTGAAGCGCAGCAAAAATGGTATATAACAGGAATCAATGAGTTCCCTGTGCTGAGAAGTTTGCATTTGGATTAACAGCCATTTATGGTTTAAACAGTTAGAAAGGATGAAGAGAAGAGTTTTGGTGTATCTAAAAGTTGGTGCATTCATCATGGGATTTCAACAGAGGCATCGGCCCCTCACAACTTCCAATGTTTCACCTGCGATTTTTATACAGATTCTGTTGTAGGTGCTGCATGACTCACCCAAACAGTAGAAAAAGTAGAGTACTTTGGTTTGGAATTTGGGAGCTGGTTATTTTTTGAAACCAAGTTGACCTAAAAATGGCTCATTTCTCAGGATTTGATGGTTCCAATCATGTGAGAGTCTTGAAGTCCCTGAGTGAATTGGAAGGAGCGTTTGTGAAAAAGACATACCCTGAAATTGGTACCTTATGTCTCAGAAAGACCAGTTTCTTTGAGGTACCAGGACAACTATGTTCCCAGACAAATTGTGGGGCCAAGATTTCATTTTTGTGGTCATTGTCATGTTGATACTGTTGTGGCTGACATCCTACACCAGTTAATAGGTAGTTTATCCCATTATTTACAAGTTTTTAAACATCCCAGGTGGTGCAGGATTTCTTCCATCAACAGTATCATGATTAGTCATTTTGATTTCAAGTTCTGGCCCAAAGAGGCCCATTTTTAGGATATGTGAAACATGCGGATTTGATGGATGTTTACTACCCATCCATCGGGCGAAAACCCGAGGCAAATTTGGGACAGTTCGTGGAGATAGGACAAGGGCAGGCCACTGTCGGGCTGTCAGACGATGTGTGATCGGGCAGACCAATGACGTCATGTCTCTGAAGACAAACAGTATCACATACTGCTATGTCTATCCACCTATATCGCCCATCTATCCATCATAATCAGCATCATCAGCAGCATCATCATCATCATCATCATCATCATCATCATCGTCATCGTCATCATCATCATCGTCATCGTCATCATCATCATCGTCATCGTCATCGTCATCATCATCATCATCATCATCATCATCATCATCATCTCATCATCATCATCATCATCATCATCTTCATCATCATCATCATCATCATCATCATCATCATCATCATC